>VUQR01011178.1:0-45474 GCA_015108515.1 Hemichromis elongatus | reverse complement strand
TTTATATATATCTTTATATATATATATATTTTTGTATATATATATATATATATATATATATATATATATATATATATATGTGTGTGTGTGTGTGTAGTGTACACACACACACACACACACACACACACACACACACACACACACACACACACACACACACACACAAACATTCACAGAGATATGTTTTCATCAATTTATAATTACCAACTGTTTAGCTCATCAGCCACTGGCAAAGTGGCCATCTCTATCAGATCTGCCGAGATATCACAAACACACACAGTAATTCAGCTCAAGGTGTTGATTGTACACATTTCTGCGGGTATTTGTGTGAACATGTGACATTCTCTCAGTCTGCAGGCTTTCACCTCCCTGAATCAATCATTGTCCACCCTCTAATGAGGGTGAAAGAACAGACTCATTAAAACACCTCCATTCTCCCACTGATAGAGCCAAACAGAGTAACGATTAAACAGAAAGAGAAAAAACTCTACCATAATCTTAATGAAATAGAGAGAATTAACATATGGAGTGGAGAAAATGTGAGAGGGGACTGCTGGCGAGATAGATACCTGAGATACAACAAGAGTTAGAGGTGGAGAGGACAGACAGAGAGCTGAAGAGCTGGCCTGAAAGACAGACAGAGGGAGGGATGTGGGATTCCTGGAAGGCGATGAAGAGCTGAGTTTGTGGGGGTGCACATGAATGATCATTGCATTTGTGCAGGCCTCCTCCATAGCAAATGGAGAAATTGCCCAGATTTCCTCTTTTCATGTGTTTGTGTTTCTGATGCAGTGCCAATCTGTCTGCCTGGCCAAAACTCTAAAGACCCATATTTAATCTGTTCACTTCTCCCTCTCTCCACCCTCTGTTGTTCTCTCCCTTCTGCATAAGTCAGAGGCTTGTCAAGAGCTACTTTAAGCCCCTCACGTTCAGTGTAAGCAAAAGATTTTTCATCTTTTTTAAAAAAGAAAATAATCCCATGACCCACATAGTGTCACCATATTATTCTATTTTGTGACCTCACCGTGTAACTAAATGTATAACAAAATCTTTAACTAAAGTAACATCATTGTATCATTTATATGCTGTTTGTAAATTTCCCTGTTGTCTTTCACATTGCCCTTCTTAGACCTCTGTGTGTGTGTGTTTGCTGGCGCGTGTGGAAGGGTAGTGGATGGGAGGTGAGTACATGCTGCTATGGATGGATGGCACCAGGCCCAATATTACCCTGTGGAAGACAGAAACACTGTACCACAGGATTAACCACTCTTTAAGCCCTTGCGTCTGGGGCTGCTGCACTCTGTGCTCTTTGTGTGCCTGTACAATTTTGTGTTAATGTGTCTGCACATTTGTGTGTGAATGTGCATATTTGTGCTGGCACACCAGTGTGTGCGTGCAGAAATGTCTGCTGCTAGCAGATTAGCACAGTGTGTGAAAACAATGGCCAAGTTTTGAGACAAGAAAAGCGGGGGGGGGGAGAAGGAAGAGGAGAGAAAGAAGAGAAGCGAGGGAAATTGCCGAGTGATGAAGAAGGAAAAGGAAATATTGACTGATATTGGGAAATGACTGGATGAATAAGAGAAGGGAGGCTTTAAATAGGAATGAAAAGAAGGTGCCTCTCAGCACTGAGTAAATGAGGTTAGGAAAGGTTTGATGAGATTTGAAAATAGAATGAGGAAATTTGAATAGCAAAGATATTTATGAGCAATCCAGGCTGAGCTTCAGATAGAAGTTTAGAGACCAGAGTGTGGAGAGGAGGAGATGGATGGACAGATGAAAGCATAAAAGGCCACAGAGTTAGGCTCACTTATCTGTGAGGCAGCAGTTAAAGTGCCTGGGGCTTCCCTATCGCTTCCCTCCCTCTCTTTTTTTCAGCCCTATACCAAAGCAGCCTGTTAATTCTCTGGGATACAACATCCTCGTCGCTTGTTATGCATGCGTGCACACTCAGATGTCTGCTTAAACATTCATAAATTCGCAGTGTGAAGCTGTACATGTGTGATAGATTTGTCTTTACATGAATGGCACACACAAAAACAAACAAACAGACACACACACCTAGTTGCTAACATCTATCAGTGTTGTCCCCAGTGTTTCCTGCTCTTGTCCACGGCCAGCAGGTGTCACGTCGAGAGGAAAGTTGGCTCATGCTGAACTGCTGGCAGTAGACCAGGCTGTCCCCATGTCAAATACGCAAACACCAGGACTCACACACTGTGCTTACACACAAATATACACTCGCTAATGTACACACAGAAAAGGTGACACACACTCACGGCTGCTGGCATGCCTCAGTTTTCTGACAGGCCGACGGAGGACTGCTGGCTTTACACCCACACAACTATGCTACCCACTCGCCTTGAGCTCCATCAATCTCTGTAACATAAAGCATAAGCATGCACATCAGCCCGCTGACATGCAGATTGTGAGAAGAGAAGAAATATATAAATTATATATAAATGCGTGCATTGTATTATAAATTGTTTTTTTACATTATGGCACATCCCACCTCAACATCCCGCTGTCGCTGAGTTACAGCCCTCATATACTGTTGTAACTCTAACCACTAAGCTTGATTCTGTTAATTTCAGGTCTGACAGACTGTGCATATTTTTGTGTAGTGCTCTAGGCTACTTCAACACTTCTGCATTCACCACCCACATCTCAGATTTTGCTGGGCAATTTAACTTGTATCTGCTTTTACTGAAATCCCATCAGTGCCTGTTTAGATGGGACCATTGTTAGAGCATCTCCAGCAGTCTCTAAGACAAATATGGTGTAACACACAGATGACACTAATACTCTTATCAAGGCTGTGGTAAACTGAATAACCTTAGATGAGAGTGTGCTGAATTTATTTTTTCATGAGATTACTTATTTTTTCCTGTGCTTTTGGGAAAAGGTTTTATTCATATTTCAGTCCTTTATACTTGAGGAAATGGGCTGCAAGGACCTAGGGCTTGTAGTTCCCTCTGTCACCTTTTTGACAGCATACTTTATGCAATTAAATGGAAATAGAAATTACAGATACAGGACAAGAACATTTCTGATCTCAACAGAATATCAGGACATCAGCAGGACAGAAAGGCCCGCAGCTGTTTGTTTGTTCAGGTCATTAGCATTGAGTCTGAATTGTTTACAGATGTGCAGAAAATTAATTTCATGCCAGAGGTCTAATGTGGCGTAGTTTAAATGCACAGTAGATAATCATTACTTATGTTTCTATCACCATTTGGTCATATTATATTTTCCTCTGCACCTGTAAGCTGTAATTGTGGCTCACTGCTGGAAAACCCCGAAAGCAGCCCGAGTCTTCACCATGTCTAAAGAAAAGTGATAATGGGAGTGTTCTGAGCTAAGCTCTTACATTATTTTAATCCAGTTTAACTGTGTCTAATCAGATCATTTTAATCCCCTTGTATTTCTGGTATATTATGATTTACTGTATCTGGATATATCCTGTGCTCTCTATGACTGATATGTTGTTATCAATGAGCTCTTAAATCCCTTTTCGACCTGCTCAGTGTCTCATGCTAACCCACCCACATAAAATGACAGGTGTCCCACCTTGGCAGCTCACCTTGAACGGTTAGTGGCTCCCTCATTATGTGCCATTATGGTTTGGAGGGATATCTGGCAGAAGAGCAGAGCACAGCTAAAGCCAGAAAGTGACAGCTGACAGAAACCAGCCAGTAGACCATGAAGAGGAAATCTTGTTTCATTTAGTAGAGAATATGTGGTTGTGCGGATCTTTCTACCCACTGTTGTGGTCACTGTTCTTGTGTTTATTCTGGAGCCTGTTGTTGATGTTGTTTTTTTTCTGGCTCTTGGCTGGGGAACAATCATTCAGGCTCTTCATGCAGTTTATTTGATGGAGTGACTGTGTGCAGCTGGGCAGGATGATAGAAGAATGGGAAAAGGCTGCAATTGATTGTTTAACTGAATTGAAAAACAATTGAATCCTGCTTTTAATCCTCCATTCTCAGTAATTTTTTAATATTCTTTTTTTTTTTTACTGGAAGATATTTACTAAAAAACAAAAATATCTTTTTGTTTGTAAACTATAAAATTAACACAAATTAACACAAGAAAAAGGAAATGAGTACAGTTGCATCACCTTTTGGAAAGTGAGGCAGGTGATCAAGAAGCAGCTCAGTGTCATTAAGTGTCATTTTGCTGCCAATTCTGATGCTTTTGTTTCACCAAATGACAGAAAAGCAAGGTGTGTTTAAGTAAGACAGCGCTTGTTATTTCAAAGGTAAATGGACGATGAAGGACAGTGTGGCAAAAACCATGTAAACTTAAATTGTTCATGTAATTTGTTGTTGTGACTTTAGGCTAAATACAATCCAGCAACACACACAAACAAAGTGTGTTCCCTTTGTCAAACAATGGTGCCAGAAGACTCAGTCTGTTTACAATATACAAATAATCACATCATGTGGGTATATCATTTAGTGTTCTGTCGGGGCAATAATGTAAGCAGTGCATGCCCTGTGACATCTAAAGGTAGACATCTACCAGTCTCTCTCCCTTTATTTCAACCTGTATTCTGTCATAAAACCTTTGCATCCATCATTTAAATTACTCCTATCTTGTGGCTGCAGCTGGCTATTGTATCTGGAAGCAGGCTTAACTCCGCTTGACTACGATCCATTGGAATCTCTAACATCTGTCGTTATCATCGTGTGTTGTCCTCACAAATGAGCGAGCTGTAAGGCTGTAAACTTTGTAGCAAATTTTTCACTGTAGATAAACCTGTGGTCTTTGACAGGAGACTGATGGAAGGCTAGTGTGCTTGAGAAGCTTCTGTTAGCTCTGCTTTCACCCTTCTGAGATCAGTAAGAGCCTGTGCATTGCATGGAAACAGAAGGAGCATTAGCAAGTAAGTGAGTAAATTACATTTATCATCTAACAGATTCCTGGGAAACATGATGTATATTTAGCACATTTGCGAGGACAGTCCTGCTTACGGAGTGGAGACGTCTACTCCTAACATTTTCTGATTGGCATCCATGAGAAATCACTTGGTTGACCAAATGTGCAATTCATTTATTAATAGTTTTATGCCCTTGTATATTCTGAAAGTGAAGCATATCACATAATACTCAAGCCTTTCAATTCAGCTGATATTTTTGTTATTTTATTAATGTAGTTTAATTTAGTTTTTTTTTTTTTTAAATCAAATTTAGGCCTGCTTTTTCTGATATCAATAAAATCTGTTTATTATGAGAAAAAAAGACTGGATAGCCACTACAAACATTTAGTTTTATAGAATAAGATGTATTAATGCAACTTTAATCTTTGTGCTTTTTTAAAAATCTTCTTATAAAGAAGTCAAATGATAGTGGAGATTTTTTAAAGCATCACAAGACATGTTCAGTGTACGTTCATACCAATAAAATAAATAAATAATGTAAACACTACACTTACCATTGCTTTGGACACTGAAACCACAGAAATACAGAATACAAAAAACTACAACAATGAATCAGAGGTGCTGATCGTTAAATAATTATTTAATTTCAGTAAAATTAATTTTAAAAAATCATAAAGCTAGCTGTAGAAATGCATAATGGCATATGTTCATATGCTTCCTCCAAATCTTGTTCAACATTTTAACTAAAATATACTATATAATGTCTGCAGTAAACAGAAGACAATATTATAGTTAGTCTTTTCCTTTGTTCAACATAGATTTCCTTCAAGAATTATGGATTTTTCAATCTCACAGAAAACAATCATTTGTCTTTGGCTGTAGATGGATTTAACATGTAGAGATAGAAAACTAAAAATTGGGAATGAAGTGATCGACAGAGGCCTAGTATGAGGGAGAAGGAAGAGATTGAAGGTGAATACCAATGCTCTGTGGTCCAGATCAAAGTGCTAGCCTCTTCTTATCCTTCTGCTCATCAGTTCTTCTTTCCACACTCACTCTATCCTCCCCTCCTACTCACTCGGCTTTGCTGTCTCTGCTCCAAATCTTTTAATGCCTTTAAATTCATCTCTAGGCATTCGCCTCTTCTACCAAATTTTCCTGCTTCTTCTTGGTCACTTCCATCTTTTGCCCACCCCTGAGTTCCCTCTGTTTTCTCTTTCTACTCACTTCAGCTATCTGAGGAATGGTTATCTCCTCCATGTTACCTCAAGCCTCTCTCTCTCGGTCTCTCTCTCTCTCTCTCTCTCTCTCTCTCTCTAACTGTCCCTGTGTGTGTGCATGTGTGTAAGGGATTGTGTACATTCAGTAGCCCAGCTTCCTCCAAATAGCCCATAAATCATTGAGGTTTGGCATGGCGGGAGGAGATGGCCAGCCAGGGCAGAACTATTAATGCAGCTGAACCACACTTATCATTGTCCCTCTTTGCTTCTCACATCCCGTCCCTCACTGACTTTCAGTGTTGCTTCCCTGGTAAAGGACATTCTCTGTTTACTATAGACAGTGAGTACAATTAATTTAGTTAAAGCTATCACCTGCTAGGATTAATTTGAATTAAAAGATCAGTAAATAAACAGATTAGTCAAGTTATTTTCTGTATTGTGTTTATAGAGACACTCCTGCTCTAGTGTGCAGGCTTTCCACACATAGGTTCCAAAAAGCAACCTTTCCAAGATGGTTGCTCCTTTTATTTTCCAAGAAGGAGCAAACTGCTTGGAAAATAAAGAAAATAAACCTTATTCATTTGCCAAAATGAAAGGCGAACCAAAGACTTGCATGTCTTTGTTATGCTATAGCCTGTTAACCAATATAAACTTTTAAGACAGCTAAAAGCTCTTATATGCATTTCAGCCCCCTGTTAATGGGGCCAAATCTTTCTCTGGTTCAAAATTAATTATATTAAAATACTTCTTTCTTTTTTGTGACACTTCTTTAAAGACCTGTGACCTGATCCCCATCCAGAAAAAAAAAGACAATCAGCATGGTTATGAAAGGAATTAGTTAATAAAAATATCAACAAAAAGAACCACTACTGAAATTTAACATGGCCAGATTAACATGAAGAGGGGGAGAGTCAACATTGTTTATATGCTTCATTCAGTCATTCACGTCACTTTCCATTGCAAACCAAATAATGGTCCTCCACTCAATGACACATCGCAGTCTCGCTGCAGTGAAGCCAGGATGTTGAGCTCCAGCTGAGCTCCAGTCAGCCAACAGATGGATTATACTCCGTCACCGTGATGCATGGCATTCATTTACCAGTTTGCTGAATGTATTATGTACTTACTCATTGGCATTCATTGCTTCTAAATGCCTCTCTGTATGATGGCCATTTTAAAAGGCTACAATACTACTGTAGGGTTCTCCACGTCTAGCTGAACCCCTTGTGGGTAGAGGATGGGGCACCATTACGGAGCTGCAATCCCTCATATCCCGCCCTCCATTTTCCACATTAAAAAGAGAATGATTCAGATAAATTAATGAACCCGTACATTTACAAGAAGACGATCATTTGAACAGGTGCACCTAAAAATCTGATATTGAGTCTCGCTCTTTCATTTACTACATTTCATCTGTTTTATTTCTGGCCAAGTACCTCCCCAGAAACCTTCAAGGAAAAAAAACTAACTACCATGCCACAAAATCCCAGAGCACCCAGCTGCTGGGTAGTATAAAGTTTGTGACCCATGTAGAGAACAGAAGAGAAAGTGCGGGAAGAAGCGAGGGAAACAGTTGTGATACCTTTTATCTCCTCAGCTTTTAGAAACATATGCTCTGCTTTGAGCTTGGGACAGACACACTAATACACTGGTCTAGATGTGTCAGTGGTATGCAAATTCATATTCATTTAAATATGTTCTGCTCATCGTCAAGTCATGGTGTCCACCCTCTGACACTGCAGCCAGCCCATCTGTTTATTCAATACATATTCATGCAGTATACATCCATCCATTAATAGTTGCTTTCTTAGTGTCGGCCTCTCCTTCTTCCTGGCCTCTTTTTTTCTGCACTTGTAATTGTGCAGCCATATTAAAGTTTTTACATCGAGTCTTAGGAGTTTCATGGGAACACAATGAGAGATTACTGATATAATTTAATTTCCCTGGGGTCCAATGTATTCGAAGAACCCAGAAGCGTATGGCTGCCTGCCTGTGTGCTTATGTGGACCAACATACATTTGTTTGCCTTTACATATGTCTTTGAGTGTTTTTCTTGAAACTTAATGGATGAATAGAGGGGTGAATTTTGCCAGTCTGTCTCAGTTTTATGTGTCTTGGATTTTGCTCTCTGTGATATTGTGTGCAAACATAACGTGCTCCGCTTTTTATTCCACATTCAACAAAAGGATGAGGAAATTTCTGGCGACCTTTCTGTGGTTACTGAACCTGCCAGCATGTGCCTTTCAGCCACCTGTGTCTTCTCATATAGCTTGTGTCCCATAGGACTCAGATGATTGATATGTCAGGCAGTTTGCTGGCCACCTTTCCCGTCCTTATGCCACTGAAGTCCCATCCCGGTAGTCCAAGGATGACTGATTTGTCAGGCACTGTCTCCAGATACTTTTTTTTTTCTTTTTTTGCAGGGCCTTGTGTGAGTCAGTGAGTCAGTTGAACAGACTTTTAGGAGGAATCTAGTCACCTTTCACACTACGGATGATAAATGCTGTGTTTTCTCAGTATTTTATTTCCTTTTCATATCCCCGTTGTCTCCCTTTTTATTGTCTTGATCTTGATCTCGTTCTTGTTCTCTCTAGAGCCATCCCAGTCTCTAAGTCTCAAATTAGTTGCTGACTGAAGGCATGCAGAGTTATGGTGCTTCTCAGATCTAGTTGCTTGTTCTGCACCTTCTCAAAGAAACGTATCAAAATGCATTAATACGCACTGGGCTTTTTATAATTCTGTGTATATTCGTGCACGAGAGGCATAATGTTGTCTTGTGTGTCTCGTATGTAAGAATTCAGTCCGTACTGGCACAAACATTCCTAAGCTTGTGTAATTTGATGTAAATGAGAACGAGTTCAGCAGAATGAGTTTTGCCTGACCACCCTGGCATTGCTAGCACATCGATGTGCTGGGTTAGTACCAAGAGGATGACAGATCTGTCCATCACTTTCCTGATACAGGACTTTGAGGAGGAGGAACCTTTAAGAAAAAAGTTTATGAAAAATAAGCTACATACAAAATGAAATGTCGGAGTCGGTGTTGAGATTGACTAGTTTGAGTTAGCAGTTCAAAGAGATGAGCAGCAACGCGGAAACTCAAAACGTATTCTTTATAGTTGAAGGCTCTGAAAATGCTCTGAAGGTGAAATAGCTTTTCAGAGCTATAGGTAAGTAGTAGACTGAAGGTGGGTTACCTAAATAACATCTCTCGTCTTTAGAGTGAAAGACAGCGGTCAGGTAGCAGAGATGGACCTGTTCATTAGCATGGCACACACATTCTTCTGTTCTTCTTCCTTCTCTTTTCACCCTTCATTTTGACCTCTCATCTGTTGCCACAGTTTGACAACATTGACTTTCATACCACGGCAGCATCCTGCTGATACTGTAACACAGAAGAAATACTTGGTGCTGAATTCTTACAGTGCTGCAGTCAGACAGTTATGCTGCACAGGAGAGTCAGGCTGGAACAGCACTAAGACTGAGAATGAGGCTTTGCTGGCAGACAGGGCAAAGGTTGATGACACACAAATACACACTGATGCAGTATATACAGTTTCTCTCTGCCTGTTTAAATATGACTTATTTTTCTTCTTTGCTACTGTTATTATAAAAGTTCTCACTAAAAAATGGTAATTACTGATAATTATTTTACAGCCTTTTCTAGCATGAATGTGGACACATGCACATTTGAACCACGCCTCCATGACAAACCATACTCGTGTCTTTATTTGTGTGCATTTTAGTTCAAGCTGAATTTAACTAGCAGCTGCTCTGTGCATCTTTAGACACACCCATGACAAATGGCACAGAGCTACCAATAACCACACTACAACAACACAAGTACAGACCAGTGCAAATATCCTCCAGACAGTGGGCGGTAGCCAGTGGCAGTTTAAGGGAAATTAATGAGCTCTTATAATGAACGCATCAACTAACCTGTGTGCATTTGCCTATGGGAATATTACAGAAACTTTGACACACACACACATACACATAAGCACACACAGCCCACAGGGAAGACTACATTAACACAAAGAAATGGATACTGCTCAATCACTATGGTTACACAGATGGGCCCCAGAGAGAGGCCGGCCAGCCTAGAGTCTGGAGGCAAATCACGCATAAACACATGTAATACAGATAAATTGATAGACCACGTATATTGTCACATGTTTACTGACACAGTCGGCATCTCTGAATTAAAGTTTGTGTGCAGAAAAAGGTGTCTCCCTGTGCCTGCCTGTCCTGTCTCTTTTTGTGTATTTAACTGAGCCTTTAGGCTCTATAGAACATGGCATATAACAGCACGGCAGACACAAACTCTTCTCTTCACACTGTAAAGTTTCATTGTCCCTTTTCTCATCAGGGAATTGTAGTAGAGATAGCATTAACGATATCGCTGCTGTGTGCTCCATATCCACAGGGACGGCCAGAGAATAAATCACTTTGAGGAAAAGGGAAGCGGGGCAAGGGAAGATGGTTTAGGACTTTTGTGTATTCACTCGCATACTGTATTACGTCGTGGGGTTAAAGCGAATCACAGACTATAACTCCTCTTTTGTCCACACTTTCTTATCTATTACTCTGTTTTTTCTGTCCTCTCATTCTGCCATCTTTTTCCTCCATCTGTCCCCAGTTGATCCCTGAGGGGACACGCGTTGTCATCCCTTCCATCTCTGAGGGCTCTGCAGCCTGACAACACAGCAGCCTGTTGTCCCCCAGGGGCCAAGAGTGCAAGAGAAATAGAAGAGTTACATATAGGCTTGAGGAGGGAAATGGAAAGAGATCTGTTCGTGGCTGAAGCCAAAATAGAATTCATGAAGAGGCACAATGTGAGCATTCACATGTGTATATGAATGTAAAGTGCGTGCATACAACAAAAATCCAGTTTACCCATGGGTAATGCGGTGAAATATATGTGAGCTGAAGCTATTCAGCATGTGTGAACTATGAGGCTTCCTCAGTGGGTCGCTGCTTCAGACACATGGCTGACTATTCTTAGCATCGAGACAAGACACTGAAATACTACCTTCTCTTTACTGGGCTGCAGCTACACCTGTCTGCTCTGGGACTGAGGCAGCCACACACACAAAGAGAGTAAGCCTTGACATATATGCTTATACACTGCTTTTTAGGCCATGGCATTCATTATGAATCATTTTTCTGGTTCGGTTATGTTTATCTATTCCCATCCAATTTGTCAGCGTGGCAATCAACACCGTTATTTTTCCTCATTTTTATCTTGTCACATGTCCATGCTTCTTCTTTGCCTGCTTTATCCAGTATTTATTAATCATCATTGTTACAGAACTGGGCAATATATCAATATAATTGGTGTTGTAATGAAAATAAAATTCAGTATAGTCTGGGACTGATTAACATAATGCAGGGATCATCCAACTGTGAAACTAATCTGAATAAAAAGGCTGTTTTGGGGGTTTTTGGAAAAATAACCAGATGTTTGTAGATGCTATTGGTTTTAAGCTGGATCCTTTTTTTATTATTATTATTCCTATTGTCAGGTGAACCTTTCCATATCTGTGACACATGCCAGCAAAGGTTTAAGAACTACTGGAATATGTCAGTTTCACATAAAACAGCTATCAGACCAGTTATGGACCATGATATAGCGTGTGTGTGCACAAGAGCCAATAATTGTGTGTCATAATCAAGGATTACCAGCAATGCACCTGGTGCAAATCACCACATCCAGAAACAAAAACAGTAGCACGACAGAAATTTTGGGGGGAAGGTTGGTGCTCCACAGTGATTCTGTCGCGTCTGTGAGGTTGAGCACAGAGTGATCTGCCAGCTGGTGAGAGCTTTTTTCTGACTCTTAGCTGTTTACAACTGTGTAAACATGGAAAAGCAAAAGAGGAATAAAGTTGCTTTTAGCTAGGTAAAACTGTAAATTACTGTAACACAAGCCAGCAAATAACACATACACACAGCTTCAGTTGCCACCATCCGCTTACATTGCTAGCTTGTGCTTCCATGCTGATGTGGAGGCAAGATTGATTGGGGAGTGGTATAATCTGTCATGTCACAAAAAGGAAAAATTTTATAACTTTGTAACTGACTAATCTTGGCTAACATGCTCTGAATTCTGTATAAGACAAGATGATGACAAATTAAGGTGTTCAAGAGGACCCAGGAAGGGAGAGACTGAGCCCTAGACCATGAAATGTCAATGAAATTCAGCGTTTTTGAAGCGAGGACGGGTGAAATAACCATTAGCATTGCAAAGTGGGCAGGTCCTGAGTTAAAGTTGTGTCAGTTCTACCAGAGCAACTGAAGCGAGGACTAGTGGAGGGCAAATAATACCCATCATTGTTATATCAGTGGTTTTAAATACCTTAGAGGGTTAACTACTCAACGGGAGTCTTGGGCCATGTTCACACTAATACGTTTTCGTTTGAAAATGCATCGTTTTCTCTCCGTTTTGGCCTCCCGTCCACACTGAGATGGTGTTTTTGGTCAAGGAAAACGGAGCGTTTTGAAAACGCTCTCTCGAAAACACATACATTTGAAAACGGTGCATGTGACGAGGGCAGGGATAGCTCAGTAGGTGGTCACCCCATGATTGGAAGCTCGGGGGTTCGACTCCAATGAATGGCTACCCTGGGGTACCCCTGAGCAAGGTACCGTCCCTACACACCGGGCGCTGCATTGGTGGCTGCCCACTGCTTCTCTGGGTGAATGGGTTAAATGCAGAGAAGTAATTTCCCTATGGGGACTAACACATTACATTACATTATGAGGTATGTTAGTCATTTGATACAGTCATGTGACCACTTCAACCAAGATGGCAGACGGCATCGTACAGCTGGAACGTAAGCGTTTTTGGCCGTTTTAATGTTGACGCGCAACTCTCTGAAAACTACTGAAAACGATAGTGTGTACGCGGAGCGTTTTCAGACAAAAACACCGTTTTCAAATCTATCGGCTAGTGTGGACTTGGCCTTCGCTATCTAGTAACAAGCAGCCTTCAGCTACAAGTGACAAGCAAATCGCTTTATATGTGCACAGCACTTTAGTTTGCTTTGAAAAGGCATAGTATTCTCCATTAAAATGTCTATTATGTGGTAAATGCAAAAACGGGAGCTTAGGGGAGAAATTCAATCTTGTGAACACTTCACACTCCTGTGCTGTCACCGTGTCAGGTAAGTGTGATTGCCAAATTTTTGTTTTAAAAAAAAAAACAAACAAAAAAAGTTCACACCAACAAACAATAATGGTAAAGAGGTCTGACCCTTTGACAAGCATGTCATTTTATACCTTTAAAAGTTTCTGCTAAACAAATTATTATCCACATTACATTTCATTGTGCAGTCATTTCCCAGCCTGTTGGTAGTGATTGCTGTGCTTTATTTTCACTGGGTCATTGTATTTGTTAGGGGATAAGGTTATGGTTATTATCTTTGAGTTTCACAGTATATACATTTTTTTATATTGCCTACGTTCCCATTATTTTTCGTTTGGTCTTTCAGCTCTTCCCCATTCAGCCTTATATCCCTTACCTCCATAACTGCATACCTTCTTATGAAAACCTTATATAGTGCCATATAGTGCAATTGTGCCAGCTATATTTTCCTCATATAGCCTTCTCCGCATTTTGTAAAATGTTGTTTGCAGTGAGTAAGAGGCAGGATGGCGAAGACAATGCAGCAGGGCGCGTTAAAGTAACTCTAGGCGTGATCAGACCTGGGGAGGTGGTGGACTCGTCGTCAGCATGTGACACAGGGACCGGCTAGTGCTGCCAGACAAAACCAGTCATGTGAAAAACTAATCTACCTATCCATTTGTCTGAGAGCAGCAGAGGTAGACGGAGGTGGTATAATTGTGCTCAGTGTTAGAAGGATTGCCAACCGCTTTTTGTTTCTCACGGTTATGGAGGCCGGATTTCACAGCCCATTTTTACAGTGCTCTGTTCGCTCTCTAAGCTGTTTTAGATTGCACAGACATGCTGATAATTGAATGAAAAACAGGTCCTGCGTAGGTAGGTGTGTGTGCATGTGGGGTTTAAAGCCTGGCTGCATTTTATGAGCAATAAGCTGTTGTTTGTGATCCTCTGTGGACGCATAGCAAATGCATGTCTTAGTCAGCAGACTAGTGGCTGTATATTATAAAACTGCAATGAAGTAATTGACTGAAAGGAGGTGAGACAGAAGAATATGGCTGTAAGATATAGCTTTATTGGGAATAACAATATTCATTGATGATACCATCAAAATTTTGCACATTATTTCTTAATCCAAAGTGGATATGAGTTTACACTTTCATACATTCTGTAGGATGCAGATGTATCGCCCAAGTCAATAAAACATATGACTGTATAATACCTTTGTATTACATTAGCATCATTTCCTTCCTTTTGCCGTTGTGACCAAAGAGCCCAGGTAGTTAAAATGTTAATGAGTTGGATCACTTTAATAATGTCACCATACCTAGACTCATCAATCGTGGCTTCAAATGCGGTGCTATAATGCTGGCATGAATGCAGGCTCGATGCAAATGAAGTCATTAGGCTATGCCCCCAGCTTTAAAGAGAGAAAAACGCTGTCTTTTTAGCGTGTTTATACATTTCTCTGTGTGCATATATAACGGTCATCTATCTTTCCTTCTTATTCCTTTATTACTTTTCTTCCATGCTTCTGTTCCCTGTCAGCTTCTACTGCTGCTCTCCTGCTTGTCTCTTTTAAACGTGCATCTTCTCTCCAGGCATTTCCTTCTTAGTTTTGTGCTGTAACTTGCTGCTGTTTCTTCCTTTAATATCTGACAAGGCCCCCTGTGTTGAGTTTTTCACGTTTTTTTTCCACACACAGTACAACACACACACTCATACATAGCACGTACACAGACACGCACAAGCAGTTGTGTTGCAAACTCAGTCTTTGTTACTATGACAGTACTGTCATTTCTATCTAGATGTTAGTTTAGATGGGTTGAACAAGATGGCAGAGCATATATCCACCTCTCTGGTCCTCTTTACTGTTGCTTTGAGTGACAGTGTGATTATGTATGAGTATGCACCCTATGTGTGTGTACCTGTACTTGATACTCATGTTCTAAGTACATTATTTTTCACATTTTGAGGACCTACATCCTTTTGAAAATCCCCATGTTGTAACATATAGAAACCTATGCATTTGAGGGGAAGGAGATGGTTTATCTAGGAGTTACATTTATTTTATTTATGGTCCTGGGCAAGTTATGTGTAAAAAAAGAAAAGAACATAAGCTAAATGCAATATCGATTGAAACATGATGATGTGTGTTCAACTCACCGAAGCATGGACTCTACAAGACCCCCGAAGATGTCCTATTTTTTCCTTTACGTCTCAGAGAGGCGCACAGACATTGAATAGATGTTCTGTCTCCTTTGTCTGATCATAACTATACTCACTGGGTACTTCATAAGGTATAGTACATAGTAAAGTACTGTGTTGTACTAGGTTGCATTCAGAATAGCCTTAATCCTTAATGGCACAGATTTAACAAGGTGCTCGAAACATTCCTCAGAGATTTTGGTCCATATTGACATGATAGCATCACACAATTGCTGCAGATTTGCCAGCTGCACATACTTGATGCTAATCTCCCATTCCACCACATTCCAAAGGTGCATTTTTGGATTGAGATCTGGTGACTGTGAAGGCTATTTCAGTACAGTGAACTCACTTCAAGTTAAGCGAAACCACTCAGGTAGGCTGGTATGTTTAAATAATGCTCAGTTGGTTATTAAGGAGCCTAAAGTGGGCCAAGGAATTGTCCCCCAAATCATCATACCAGCATTAGCAGCTTTAACCTTTGTAGGAAATTCTGAGCCCACAATTCAAATGTTGAAGCAGAATTGGAGACTCATCATAGCAGGAAACATTTTTCCAGTATTTTACAGTCCAATTTTGGGGAGCCTGTTCAAATTGGTGCCTCAGTTTCCTTTTCTTAGCTGACATCAGAATGGCGTCCAATGTGGTCTTCTGTTGTGGGAATCCATCTGCTTTAAAGTTTGATATTTTGTGCATTTATCTTAGTTGTAACAAGTAGTTTTTGAGTTACTGTTGTCTTCATTTCAGCTTGAAGCATCCAGGTCATTCTCCTCTGACCTCTGGCATCAGAGTACAGCACAAGAGAACTGCTGCTCATTGGACGTTTTCTTTTTTGGCCCATTCTCTGTAAACCTTAGATGATTGTGTAGGAAAATCCCAGTAGATCAGCAGTTTCTGTAAGACTCACACCATTTCGCAGGTCAACTGAACATTCATAAATACACAGAGTTTCTGTCATGTAATGTGCTAATCACATATTTGCATTACCAAGAAATTGAACAGGTGCATTAAGCGATCCCAGACATTGACTGAACTTTTGTTATAAGATTACACCATTAATTACATTTGTGAATTTGATTGACAGGAGATTCCTGTTTGTCTGTGCCTGGGAACATTAAAGAAAACATTAAGTTATTATTTTATATTTACAATAGATAAATGTTAAAACTGGCATTTCCACCCACTTAACATCGTTATACAGATTTATTTATATGACCTACTCTTACCGTGTAATATCTGTCAACAATACATGTATGGAAAAGCAAGTACACATTACACATGGCCTACTTTTAGGAGTAAAAGTTTACATCAAGCTGAGATTAGCAGTTTGCACTATTGTCACATTCTAAGTCTAATTAGTCTGTTGAAAAATGTATACTCCGAGTTACTCAGTGAAGTAAGTTAGTTAGTCACACTCTAATCTTTCCCAAGCGTGTCACCAATCCACATAACATCTGGATTTTCTTTCCTATTATTTCTTTCAGCATTTTGCCCGTGTGTGATACTGTTTTGTTCATCTGCATCTCTCAGCCCCACACCTCCTTTCTGAGAGGCTGTGCCTAGTTCAGGTTGACATTACACACCCAGGTTTAGTCCCAGGAGAATGTGTGTACAGCCTGCATGACAGACAACTTAGTCTCAACATGCTGAAATCAGAAGTATCAGGAGTTGATTGAATGTAATCTGTGTGCCACATGGGCACTCGGCCAGTCTGGTAGAGCCAAATTTTCTGGCTCAAATACTTTTTTCTCTCAGTGACATGCCATTAACAATGATATCCTGTCTCTCTCCATTAAAATGAAACTACCATAACAATTAGGGACTGTTCATTTCGTTCTCTTTCTGTAAGTAAGCAAACTGACAAATTCAGCAGAGGATCAAAATAATTATTCCCCCCACTTTAATATACTTTTTCAAATTAATGTTTAGACCTGTTTTTCAGGCCTGAGTTCATTAAAAGCTGTTTATTTAGTGAAACGTGGTCCTCACGCATCCACTACAAACATATAATTTTGTACAATATGATGCATTACTGTAGTTTAAACTGAATATAAATAATCTCAGTCTTAAATATCTGCAGCATCATTAGCTCTGAAGTAATTACTTCCCCCACTAAGTATGCCTATGCATGTGTGACCTTAAAATCTCTTTACTGTACCGTTATTGTGTTTGTGTGTGCAGCCTTGTGAACACTTGTGTGTCCCATGTATCCTATACAGCATACAGCATTTCTAATTAGTATGTGATCGATAGCTGGTTGTTGTGATGCTGTGCATGGGGAGCCGTGTCGGAGCAGGGAAACAGTGACATTTCAGCGGACAGGGATTACTCTGTTGACCTTATTGTTGTGATTAGAATTCAGCCTCAGCTCCCCCCAGAGATGACCTCACCTTGTTCCACGCTGCACCGGGATGTTGGAGGTTATTCAAAACTTACTTCTTTCCTCCTTCCTATTCGTTGTAAACCTCTTAAACATCCTCTGCTATACGTATTTCCTTTCAGGGTTTGTTTTTTTTTAAACAACATCTTTCTGTTTACTGCTTCTGCTTTTTTTTTTCCTTTTTCTTTACATGTTACTCAATCTAATATATTTTACACCCTTACTATACTTTCAAGATTATGTGTCACAAGATGTTCAGCTTCTATTAGATTCTTACTCTTTTTTGTGTCACATTGTGCAGAAGGGCTTGTGTGAGTGTGTGGACCAAAATATATACATGTATAAAAAAAATTTAAAAAAAAACACTCAGGGAAATAAAGCAGTATTTGTCCTTTCGTGACTTTTTATTTCCTTTTTCAGCAAACCAATGAGGTATGTTGTTTATATGCAGTCTATTTTAGTTAACCCTTCGGTAATCTGCAAATACAAAGCACACAAAGATACCCAGGCAAACTTGCAACACTCTTTTGTGTTGATCTTTTTTTGTTTCCACATAACCTAAAAATAAACACAAAAGGCGAGAAAAGAGAAAGGATAAAATAAAAAGAAAAACCATGCTTACTTTTACAAAAAGTGTTGAATATTTTGTCTTCCGTTTACTCTTCTCACTTATTTTTTTCCCTTGTCGCGAGTAGGAATCACAGATCTTTCAGTCTGTGCGGTTTGGTGGAAGCCTTTATAGATGAAAAGAAAAAGTAAAAGTGGAGCATCATAACTATGGAGAGATGAAGGCATGGTGTTGGATCAAAGCCATTCATGAATGAATAGCTAATTATTCACTGACCAAGGCATTGATGGTGTGTTTTTTTTTTCAAATGAGCTGTTTACGTCTTTTTAACCACAGACACAGCATTGAATTGCAGCAGTCATATCAGAAGCTAAGCAAATAAAACATATTTCTGAAGTTATAGATTCTACAAGGTTAAATAGGAGAAAATAGTGTTTTTTTATGTGGGAGAACTACAAAGTTCCCACTGCTTATGACTGACGTACAATTTTGTTAAAGTACAGTAAATGTTATTCACAAATTCTTTTAAACCCTTACATAGCGATTTAAGGGCCGCAAGTTATTTCCACTCATGTTATTTGGTGCAATTCCCATAACAACAGGTGAGTTAAGAAAAAGCACAGTTTGATTTTGCAGTTGGTTTGAGCAGCTTTGAAACAAATAATATGACTAACTGAGAGGATAATCAATGATTACCACATGCTGAGAGAAATTGGTATTCTGCACTTCCAAAACCATTTGCACTTACTGTATTGATGTGCTTATAAGCAAAGCTGAGAAGCACCCACTTTTTGTGGAATAAGCCACTAAAACTTTGTTTGTACTGCAGCTCAGTTGTTGGAGCTCACTCAGTGGTATTTCTTAGTACAGATGGCATGCCCATGACTACTGAATTGTGGTTACCTGTCTGAGGGAAATAACTGCAGCATGGCAGTTCAAGGTTGCATCATTTTCACTGCAGGACCATTGGGTGACTGGCACACATATCTGGGATATGGCCCCAAGTGGCACAGGAACTAGGGGGAGGGGGTATAATAGAGCACCAGCAGCAGGTGAAGGTTGCAGAATTGTGGATTTAGTTGCAGTGTTTTGGTTCCGCTAAGGGGAGGGGAGGCTGCTAGTGGTGGGAGACATGCAAACCTGTCACACCTGTTTGATGTCCGCTCTGCTTATCGGGGGTTTTCCAGTTAAGAGACAAAGCTATGAAGCTATGTCACTATGGAGGAGAGGTGAGGAGAGGAGAGGAAAGGAGGTGAGGACATGGCACGCACATATATTGGATCGAGGGAACAGATAATGGTATAATGGTTACAGTACTGAGAGAGGAGGACAGCTGTGGAGCAATGGCAGTAAAAATGGAGATGGAGAGGTGGAGGGCTGGAAGCCACCAGGGGAGCGTTTCGGGCATAAGAATTCCTCTGTAGCCTCCAACTGCTGCCAGCTTAGTGATAACATGCATGACTACACCTAAGGTGAAAGGAGATGGGCAGATGAGGCGAGAGTCAGGGTGGGAAAAGCGGGGCAAAATTGACAGATTCAAAAGAGCAAAGTGGTCTGAAAGCCTTCCACATCCTCCCTCCTTCCCCCTCCTGCATCCCTGTCGCTCCTCATAGGGGAGCCTGCTAAGGACCTTAGTGTCCATTAAAATTGCAGCATGTTTACATAAAACGAACACAGGCTTGTGCTGTCTTTACCTCCCACCTCATCTCACCCTCCTACATAACACACACGTACAAAAACAGAATTCTGTTTATTTACTGATGTACAGCAAATGCTTTCAAATGTAAATTAACATGCAGTTTAAAGCCTTTATCCTCGATCCTTCTGACACTGTACAGACCTGTCTCTCGTAAACTCCCGGTGACCCCCTTTTCTGTAAGTTAAAACAGTCAGAATATGCAGTATTTGCTGTAGATCAGAAGCTCTTCCACATTGCTTGTAATCATTTTTGTTAGCTGGCTAATATTGTGTACAGTGCAGTAAACAGCTTCAAAGTCATGCACGTGCACATGCACATCATTCACTTATCAGCTCCTGTATTAATGTCGTTTCCCTTTGCGTAGCTTTTGAATGATTCAACACGCTCTATCGCAAGGTCCATTTGCTGTCTGATTCCTTCTGTCAGGGTAGTTTTCTCGATATTCTGCTGATGACGCCCTACTGCTTGCACTCTCTCTGCCAGGGAACTGTGGGCTTGATGCCCTCATGCCTATTTACCCTCCCAACCTCTTCAGCAGCATCTGATGGTGCATAGAGCATCAGTGATGGCACAGAGAGCCTGGAGGGGAGAGATGAAGAGATGGATGAATGAATGTAGAATACAAAAGAGCAGAAAGAGAAAAGAAAGAAAGATGAAGAAGATGAAAAAAAGACATGAGTGCTTCGTTGATGAAGGAAGAATGTGACAAATGAAAGGGAGAAGTTTTAAGAGAGGGTGCTCATCGTGATAAGGCCCTCCTTGTGGTGTATTCTCTGCCAAATGGCTGAGGTGCTGCCTTTGGCAGTGCCTCTGACAGGGCATGCCTCTCTGCTGGAGTGATGGGCTACCATTATGGCTCTTTCAGTGGTTCAGGTTGGACTGCCCTGCGTACTTAATGACTTTTATGTGGAGAAAATGTTCAAACCTTGAAGTAACTTTTTTCTGCAGGTGCATTTGATGAATGTATTTTAACAGAATTAAATACATGTCATAGCATCACTGAAATCACGAACAGAGGAATTCTCCTAATTGAAAGCAGCGCTATGATTATCTACCCAAACAGTTCCCCTGCTGTTAGTTATTATAGCAGAGATGACCAGGCGTTTGTGGAAGTCTGTTGTTTTTTAACCCAGCCTCCTTTAGATTGGCTATATTGTAACATGTAACATGTAACAAATGACAGATGTAATTACAGCAACCAAACTACAGTTTCATAAAAATTCTGGCAATCCATTCACTGATTCTTCCATTATCCATGCACTGTAGTCATGGATTAGCTCTAATCATCGCTGTTGTATTATGTAATCCACTTCAAAGAGAAGACCATTATAATTTAAACTACTATAATCTGATCTCATTTCCTCGCTGTCATCTCAATTACTATATCATTAGGCTGCTTTCTTAAGGCATCTTCTGTGTGTGAGTATTTTGCTATTAAATTATCTGTTAGGTTTTCAGTAGTTACAGGAGTCATTGTGATGCAAACACGATAGTGCTTTTTGTCAGCTGGTCCATTTAGGGGTCACTAGAGCAGATCATCTGTCTCCATCACACCCTCTGTCACCTCAACCCTCTTTTTGCAAAGTCTACAACCATCTGTCCTTTTTCTCTGTTCCCTTCACCTGCATGTCCACTGAAGTCTGCAATCAGCACCCTATCCTCCCTGCGGACACTCTACCGTTTCATCCAACTTACTTCAGAATTTCACTTTCTCTTCAGACTGGATGCGTATTCAGTTTGATGGAGCATACACATCCAGCTTATTTAATATGTATACCCAAACCAACTTACAGTGTGAGACATACACCCATCTGTTCACCTTCACCACAGTATACTCTTGCTCTTACATACTCTTCCTTGAAAATTACCAGTTCTTCATTTCTCCTCCTATCTACACTGTGATAGAATAGTTTGGATCCATCTCTAAAGCTCTGCTCCTGGCCTTCCGCACGTATCGACCTTCCTTCTCTCCATCATATCAGCCATCATCATGTCCCTACGTTTAACCTTTTATTTACCGTGAACCTGCCGACAGGCCCATTTTACAAGTGCTCTTTAAGTGAATCGACAAGCTTTACGGGGATATTTGGTGTGTTCAGGTACTGCTGTCTGAACACAGACAGAGGAAATCAGTTCCACCTAGACTTTACCATGTGTGCTCCACATTACCATTCTCCATAATGATTTTGGGCTAGAGAGAAACTTAAAACGGTTCCTGAAAGATGTCATTTTGTCATATTATTTTGTCATTTTACAGCCAAAATTACAAAATAAGTCTTGGTCAATAAAGGTCTAAAGTGATAGGGGCTCCCACTCACTTCCACACTCATGCCTTTTCTCCTCTCTTTCTGCTTCATCACATGCCTTCGCCCTATCCTCTTGCTTCAGCTTCAGACAACAGTAGCCTTACCCTAACCCTGCCCCAACATTAACCCCCTCTATATCCATTTGCAATAGTGCCCTTTTGGCCAGCAGCACCCGAAGCACTTATTGTTAACCTGGGCACAAAAGCTCCGGTTTGGAAATCTCATTCTTGATGATCCACATGTTTGTGCTGAAGACACGAAAGGAGTGAAACTGCAGCTGTCAGTTCGATAAGTGACTTGTAGTGCTAAGTGGTATGATTGGTCAGTAAGACAAGAAAAGTGCTATATAAATGCAATCCATTTACCATAAACGCTGTACAGTAAGTGTGGAGTGATGATATAGACCATTAGCCATGCAATACTCTCCTTTTTTGAAAGTCTATGATCTCCTGTGGGGACAAAAGGTTATTAAATCAAAAAAGCCTGCTGACTACCATTTAAAAAAAATGTCAAAATACACCTATTCACAGACGCTTAATTATGGACAGCTCAGTATAAGTTTAAACTTTGTATGTATTTCACAGATGTATTTCAGGGGGGATATTGACTTTTCAAACTTTTGAAACCAAGATTAGATTATAAGAACAATAATGTGTTAAAGATCCTCAAAGTTTAAGGAAGATCTCATAGCATTTATACCATAAAGACAAACTAAGTTACTGTTAACTGTGGTGAAATTTTAGATTAAAATATTGAAGGGAAATTTGACCCCATTATCCTTCATGGGAGGAAAACCAGTCATTAGAGAGGCATTACATGGATATCTAATGCTGCTTTTGGGGAGAGAGCAGGGAAGACGTAAATGAGTTTGTGCACACTAATAGGCTAAGGGTAATCATTTTGATTTGCATGCTTTTAGGAATTTGGAAAAATAATGAGATAAGCTATTAACTGAAAGAATATACACAGAAGCAATCCTCCCCAAACAAAAATAATATATTAAACAAAAATCAATTAAATTTTGGCAAGACACGATAAGAGAAAAATTAAACCAATCCCCTTTATCAAAGCCAGACGTCATTACAATTACGAGACTTGAAAGATGGAAATGAAGTCCAGTTAGGAATGTTATTGAAAATTAGTATCGGGATTTGTATCATCCAAATGCCAATGTGCTCCCACAACAAAGAACTTGAAGAAGACTTTAAAGGATGCAAACTATTAATATGTAAAAAGTATGAAAGGCATGATGCCCTGCAGCATATGAAATCAGAAGAAACACATAACCATCTGAGTCACTGGGAAACATATGGCTGTTCTCTGTAATTACTGTAATAAACAAAGAGGCCCGAGATTGCAGGTTGTCTGTTGAAGAGGCTGATAGTTAAATTAAATATAAAGACTGCTTGTGGTTTTACCAGATACACAGTATCCGAACATTGATACACCGCCACAGTGGATTTCAAATCAAACATTCAAGGTCTGCTTTAAGTGCAGACCTTCATCTTCATTCTAAAAGTTTAATTTAAAAAAATTGGAACAGACTGTTTAGGAAATAAAATTATTTTTATACGTAGCCTCCCATTTTCAGAGGCTCAGAAGTAACTGGACTAGCTAACATATCGGGGTTGTTTTAAATGCTTTAATGAAAATCCTTTGCAGTCGCTTGAAATCTTGGACTCATGGGTATCACCAAATGCTCTCTCTTCCTTGGAGATGGTCTGCCAGCCCTTTTCTGCAGCTACCTTGGGTTGTTTGTTAGTCTCTGAATGTAGTTTTGTCTACAGTAACTGAAAAACAGCCTCTGTTGGGCCTAGATCAGGTGGCAGTCTTTGAAGAATCACATCTTTGGCTTGAGAAACTCTTGGGTTGCTTTTACACTTTGCTTTGGGTCATTATCCGTGTGCACTGGGAAGTACTGTCTGATCAGTTTTGTAGCATTTGGTTGAATCTCATCAGTGAGTGTAGCCCTGTACACTTGACAATTCCTCTTGCCTCTTCTATCAGCAATCACCTCATCACTAAACATGACCCAGTTCCAAAAGCAGCTATACATGCTCATGCCATTATCAGTTTTTACAGATAATCGTGAGCTGTTTCGCTCCTTTTCTGTACTTTTCTCTGTCCATCTTTCTGGTACAAGTTCATCTTGGTTTCTGTCTGAATAATTCTTTTCCAGACATGTGTAGGCTCTTTTACATATTTCCTGGCAAAGTCTAATCTGACCTTCTGATTCCTGAGTGTAACCAGTGGTTTGCACCTTCAAACCCTGTCTGTTTACAATAATGAAGGTGTCTCTTGACTTTAGACTTTGTCTACCTCCTCAAGGCTGCTCACTTGATTGGATATTGTGAAGATGTTTTATTTAACCGTGGGAATAATTCTGCCATCACTCACTTTAGCTGTCTTCTATGGTCTTTCAAGCTTTGTGGTGTTGCTGAGCTTTTCAGTGTGTTTCTTCTTTTTAAGTACGTGCCAGATTCTGAATCTTCAGATTTTGCTGTCTCTCCAAAAGTTTATTTTGGTTTAGTGATGGCCTCGTTACTTGCGTCACTATCTCTTTGGGCCTCATATAGAGAGCTCCAGTGAAAAGCCCAAAAAAAATTCAAGCTCAACACTTGGCATCAACTCCAGCTCCTTTTATCTACTTAATTTATCAGTTAATTGCTCATCAGTTAATTATCCCATTACTTTTGAACCTTGATATATGCATAAAAAGGACTGCTAAAAGTCTGCACCTTAATCGTATCCTTTTTGATTTGCAAACCAGTGTGGTGACGTGCAGAGGCAAAACTACAAAAATTATGCATTTTTCTAAAAACGTCTGGATCTTTTTTTTTTACAAAAATCAAATAAGGGATAAAGGGAATCCTTGTTTAAAGGACTGCTGAGAGGCAATTAGCACTCAAGCACATATTAAGATGCTGAAAAATTATTTGATAAAATTCAGTCATTCGGTGTGTCATTAATTTGGGAACTTTGGGGTTTAGACAAAGCAATTAATTACATGCTTTAATTACCACAATAATTCTTGAAATTTTTGTGTGGATGGACTCTGATATACATTTTAGATATATGGAGTGAAACTAAGCTAAAAACATGTTTTTGTGTTTGTTGACGCTTTGTGTCAACCTTTATGTGTCTGAAATTTTTATTTATTTATTTATTTTTTTGTTGTTGTTTAAAAGAATTTCAGAAATACTACTTTTATAGAGGGTACTTTAAGCTAATGTACATGTCTTAGTGATAATTGATCCGTCGTGCCAGATAAAATAATTTGCATCTGATCTCACTGCAACTGTACTGCAACCCATCTATTTGAACGTTTAAAGTTTAAAGCTCTGAAGATAATACCACGTACTGCAGAATAAGTAACATCAGCGATCTGTCAGATGAATTGAGATCCCAAGAGCCACCTGCTGCCATCTCAGGACAAGACAGTATAGCAAGGACACTACAGCCGCTGTTGTTCTCCTCCTTTGTCATGAAGGCACATCTCACTCTGATACAGTGATTGCAGCTCTGCCAATTACTGCCTCAATCAAGCTAATATACAAACGGGACTGTGTCAGTGGATCCCAATTCTGCCCGTCTTTGGTTCTTACATATCTTATAATAGTGATATATGCGTTTACTATTAGTGGTGGTATTTTTCTGTTATTACGATTAAGTCTGGGAGACATCAATAACTTTTTTAGAAAGTGTATCAGTCATGTAATACTCCAGCGTTCTAACTAAGTATAGCTGACCTTAAGAACACTTTAACTGGCTATATACGTATGCATTCAAAGTGTATAAGCTGAAGATTATCAGTGCTCATTTTAGTGTTAGACTGGTTCTAAAACCTGCAGACTTGTGTGAAATACATGGCCTGTTTTCCACTGGGTGAAAAAGATTCACTGCAAAGAACAGAATAGCCTCTTTTTGTCATATCACCCATCAACCTATTTCCTTTCTTTTTTCCAGCTCGTTCAGTCCTTCCTAGTTTAATTTGCTCCTTAAATCACCTCCCGCTGCCTCTCCTCTCTCTTCCTCTCCAATCTCTGGATGTTTATTCGTTTATGGGAGGAGGTTGGGAACAGCAGGTGCGAGGCCTGCACAAAACACCAGAGAAGTGATTGAATTTGGTATGGGCAGTAAATTGTGTGGACATATGCGCGCTGCACAGCGTGGATATGGGCACAGGGCAGTGTGGATGCATATCTCTGTCTGGTTGTATTGCTGACAGGGCACAGAAACCACAGAGTAGGGGTGCCAGGCGGCATCAGAGAGCGAGTGAGCGAGAGAGACTGAGGATTGGGACCTGACATAGTTTCAGAGTCTCTGTCTCTATAATCTGGCTCTTAAATTGTCATGGATGTTTTCTGCCATGTTGCAGAAAGAGAAGAAGAGAGCTGCATATTTTTTATGGAAAGGTAAAGAGGGGTGAGAGCATTAGGACCATCATGTAAACCTTCTTCTGTGGCATTCAGGAAAATCTTCTCCACAGTCCTGATTCTTTCCACGGCCCCTCAGGACGCCTCCCCAGGCTGAGCTAATTGATCAGATTACAGACCTTTCCTTCTTTCACTCTAATTAGCATTAGTGCACCGTCAAATAAATAGGTCTGGAGCAGGTCTCGGTCCTCGACTCTTGCAAGCGATTAAGATCTTTTGCCTCAGCGGTGACTATGGTCATAACTTCATTAATGACTTGGATGACTTTTTCCAACTCTGCTGGTCGCAGTCCCCCTGAGGAGGTTACGTCTGAATTTTGCTTGCCTGCAGCATAACGATCTTTTTCTAGATTTAGCAGGCTCCTAGTTTTACTTTGTAGCTGTTTAGATGTATGCCAACCGTATTGGTTTTGATTAATCATGTTTGTTATCGTGATCATCCTCTCACTGGTAACTATGGTGTTAGAAACTATCATTTTCATCAGCACAAGCATGGCTGTAATCATTCTGATTTCTCCAGTGATTATCATTAGAGACGTTTTCATCTTCCTCAACATCTACGTCTCTGTAATTGTCTTCCTCCTCCCCCTCGGTAACACTATATACTCTTCCTTCCTCACATTTATCACTGTCTGAGTTCCCACCCTACCTCTCTTTATGGTTATGGCCATATGCACATATTCTGTTTTTTTTCTGTAATTGCTAGTTTGGATTTAAAGCTTCTTTATGAATGCTAAGCTGTTCAAAACACTGCCTACCACTGTGAGGGAGCCATTTAGCCTATAAACCAAGCTAGATTAAACAAATTTGGTCTCAGTTTGTCCACACTGCAGACTGGAACCTGACGTGCTTTCCATTTAAATGAATCTAATAGCTGCGAGTGCTTGTATATACGTTGGATAAGATGTTGCTCTCACAATTCATTTCACACTTCGTTAGCAAGTGAAATTGTTGGTGGATATACAGTATAAGAGGGAAGATCAATATATTACAGTCAGGTATTAGCGCTGCAGTCAGACACGGGCATCGGGGTTCGACAGATTGTGTAAACACCATTTCAGAGACACGATACGTAGTGCAGTGCTATGCCTCATAGCACACATACACACGTACATATAGTTTCCTGGGAAATAAAGAACACCCAGAAATTCACAGACACACACACACACGCGCACACAGACTTTTTTTTCTTTTATACCCCCAGTAATTTGAATGGAGTAAATCATCATTGTGTTTGGGAAGGAGATTGATGGCCAGGCTCAATGGTTTGGCCACCCATTCTATTTAGAACAGCGGGTCAGTCGGCCAGTTACGGATCCGACCTCTATTGTTGCCACCTGACATCTCTATTCATCATCACACAGTCTGCATCCTGCCGCTGCTGTCTCAATGCACAAACTGCTTTGTGTGGCACTTTGTGTGCGTGTTGCAGAAAATGTGGCAAAAAGATGTATGTACTCAGATGCTTTTGATGTATTAAAATGAATAACTATGTAAATAACTTGCCCTTTAATGACTTGGGGTGTATTAGAACTGCGCGGGAGAGTTTAACACTTCATTGTAATGTGGGCTACGCGCTATTTTATTATCTGCTCCTTTTGTTGCTTGTGTAATACATTTTGTAGTTTAGGTTCTGTAAAGAAAAAAAAATATTATTTTATAATTTTTACAATAATTATAATTATTATTATATTTTGAATAATCAGATATATTGTTTACTGGAGAAAAAAGTGATTTTCCAGACAATTTAATCCGTCACCATCACCACTTTATATTGCAGACTGGAACTGTGATTTAAGTAAGAGTGCCTCAAAAGTAACATAAATCACATCAGTGTTTTGTAATTTAATATGTATTTTTTATTATATTTGACACAATGTTTAGGTTTATATTCAAATTTGTGTCCGGTGTTGAATTAAAGTTCATTTTGGGGGGGATAAGATGGACGAGAGGAGACAGGAAAGTAGAGAGGAAGGGGGATGACATACAGGAATTGGTCTGGGATGGATTCAAAGCCAAGCTCAGTCATCCTATAACAGCACCTGCTCCTGGTCTTAATTTCAGCACTTTTCAAACATGTCCAAACTTAATAATAAAATATTTTAGGCTGGTGGTTAGGTTTGAGTTAGGCTTGCAGTGTGTGTCATTATATGTCTGTCCGTGCCTTGTTAAGTGATTACCTATAATTTAGTGTCTCGCAAATAGTGTGGCATCATCCAGCTATTATGATGTTGGGTTAGGGGCAGCTTCCACACATCCACCCAATTACATGTGAGTGTTGCTCATTGTTTCCTTCCTCTTGCGGTTCACAAACAGACTCATCACTGCTGGTGTGACCAAAAAATTAAATTTGAGTGTAATTAGATCTGTAAGAAGTTGGGCTGTTTTTTTAAACTCTCTCAAATGACGCCAACACCGAAGAACATTTAACTTTGGATGTGTTAATAGCCACTCTTTCCGTGCTGATTTCGGTTTGGAAATATTGAAGTCATAAATATTTACAACTTTTGCTGTGTTCTTGCATGTTTGATTTTATTCTCCTACCTGACTTTGCTCATATTTGTTCATTTATTTGTGATGCATAGTCACTATTCATACAGCTATAGTTATTAATGTTTCCTGTTATTCTATTGTTATCATTTTATATTGCCATGCAGTTTCTGTGTAAATGTCACAACTTATTCACTGTGACAGAGAGCAGTTGTGTTTTGAAGAGAGGCTGTGCAGTGAAAATGGCCTTGCTAGATGTGTTTTACTAAAGACTGCTTACCACTTAATTGCTTCAAGTTCCCTTTGTTATCAACAGTTTCCACTAGCAACCTAAGCTGAGCTGCTAATGTTTTACATAGTTACAGTTTTGAGGAGGAGGTAACAACACAGACCGAAGTGTTGGTAGAAATCTGCATATGTACTCTCTGTAGTAAAGAGCACAACTTCTTAACACACAAGCATTAGAAAACTAGCTTTAAGTAGGTAGTAGAGGTGTGGACAGGGTATGCGGTGAAGTATAAAGATTTCATGACAGCCAGGATTGTGTCTTTTTCACCTAAAAAAGACATGACACTGTGAAAGAACTGTGTGTTGAGTGTCTGGCCTCTTTTTGCCCCATGTTACTCATAACCAGGCAGGACATTTCCCATCTGCAGCTTGTACCACAGTCATGTTTCTAATGCTTCATTTTCTGTCAGTTGGCTCAGTCAGAGTTTTATTTCAGGGTGAACTCTCTTTCTCAGTCCCCGAAAAGAAGGAAGTGAGAGGGAGAAGAGAGAATCCTCCAAGGTCACTTTTGGTGTCTCTCCATTGGAGTCAGTGAGTTCCTGACAAGCCGGAGACAGGTTCAATTTCTCGCTGACTGTCAGGAGCTCCCTGTTTTTTAAATGCCTGTGAGACAGATATAAGCAGAGGAAGATGTTCCTGGACTTTTCTGTATTATCTGAGGGGCATTCTTTTCTCCAGCCTTATCTCTCTGTCAGTAATGGGCCTTCAGTGATTCCTGCCAGATATCTGCTACGGATGGACTGGTAGGCTGGCAGATAGAGCAAAGCTTTCCCAGATACTGTAGATCTAGAATGGGCTGTTTTTCCACATGTTTCTGCCCCTCGGTGATTGGTAAAGCCCAGTGACCGGCAGTTTGACAGGCACCGCACCTCTGCTTCTTAGTAAAGTAGAGGGGGGGAAAAACAAGAGTGGGAAGAATGACTGATCTGAGGCGATGGCAGTGTTGCATGGTGAACTATCTTTGACCACCTCCTCAATCAAAAGTACAGGGGGAAAAAAGGCATCTTCTTTTGCCAGGTGTGATGAGGACATGCATCACAGAGCTTTGATGTGACAGATCATGGACATCTTCATCTGGCCCTCCTGGCTCTGAGCTTGTTGCTGCTTTTATTGTTTTGTGGAACAACTCACTGAAGGGTAGGATGCCATGTCAAAACTGTTTTTAGAGTCTTTGACGCTAAAGAGGAATGGAAACTTCAAAGACAGCAAACTGTGTGTGCCTGCATGAGTGAAAGAATGACCTAAACAATGCTGCCCTCCTGTTGACAAATTAATGATAAATGAATTGCCTGGTGAGCATATGAACTTACAGTGTTATCCGCCTTACAGGCTCTGAGTTAACTCTACAACTCTTCATTTTACTTGACTATGACCGATTAATGTTTGGGGAATTAGGCAGGAAATGCAGAGGGGTGGAGTGGAAGGGCCGATAAGAGAGTTAAAAGCAGCAGTGGGGAATGGAGTGGTACCAATAGGCAGGACTCCTGCTGTCTCCTCTTTAGGGAGATCCCTACTAGTGCTGTCCCTACTGCAGCGTACGGACAGGCTCAGCTAGGGGTCTTTGAAGTACTGCTCTCTTATTATATGGATGAACTCCTTTGTGCTACTATTATATATGCAACGCACCATATCTGAAGACAGCTCCCATCCTTCAAAAAAACTACAAATCTCTGCAGAGCCCAGCCGGCTGTGCAGAAAGGGTAACGCTGTGAGAGACTGAGAGATTCTCGACATCATCGCTGTAGCGCTTTTATATTTTCAAATGTTTGGCTTACCACTCGAGAGACACAGAACCGGCCTCTAATCAAAACACTAATTATAAAAAAAGCTTTGGACTGCGGTGGATGAGATTGGGTTATCATTGACATTTAGCTTGATCTCGATTTCGTGCTATATAAATTACCAGCTGCAGCAAGAAGAAATAGAATGCAACATGGAGATATCATGCCAAGTTGGTGTTGACCCCTCTTCAGCTCTGACACTGCAGCTGACATCTGTGTGTGCGTGCGTGTGTGTGTGTGTGTGTGTGACAACTCATTTGACTGGTTTGGTGATTTCATCCAATCAAAGCCATCCCTGTGAAGGAAAAAAAATAATCAATTAAAATAAAATAAACGTTAATACAGAATAATACATGCCAAAAAGGAAGTGAGCATCATCTGCAATAACAGTGGAAAGTTGTCTTACATCCATCTCACTGATGTCATTTATTTTAGGATTTAGTGCAATTTAGAGTTGCAAGTAACAATTATTTTCATTACTGATGATTTTTTTTCTTAAAAATGTGATTGCCCATGAAAAAAGAGCTGTCACTGATTTTTTCTTTGTCTATCCAACAGTCCAAAACACATTCAAATGCCTTAATTCTTCATGGCATAGATTCAACAAGGTGCTGGAAACATTCTAGTGAAATTTTGGTCCATATTGACATAACAACTTCACACAGTTGCTGCAAATTTATCGGCTCTACATCCATGATGTGAATCTTCCATTCCACCACATCCTCAAGGTGCTCGTTTGGACTGAGGTGTCTGTGGAGACCATTTGAGTGCAGTGAACTTGATTTCATGTCCAAGAAACCAGTTTAAGATGGCACGTTATCCTGCTGGAAGCAGTCATCAGAAGTCGTCAGAAGATGGGTACACTGCACTCATAAAGGGATTTGTATGGTTAACAAGATTACTTAGGTAAACTGTGGCATTTAAACAGTGCTTAGCTGGCCCAAGATGTGCCAAGGAAACATTCCCCGCACCATTTCATCGCCATAAGCAGCCAAAACCATTGAATCAAAGCGGGATAGATCAGTGCTTCCATGTTGTTTAAGCCAAATTCTTACCTAACCATCTACATGTTGCAGTGCAGTTTAATCAGACCAGGCAACATTTTTTCAATCTTCTATTGTCCAATTTTGTTGAGCTGATATGAGTCGAGGTCTCAGTTTCCTGTTCTTAACTGAAAGGAGTTGGACTTGATGTGGTCTTCTGCTGCCCATCTGCTTCAAAGTTGCATTTGTGTGTTTGGGGACGCTCCCCTGCATACCTTGCTTGTAATGAGTGATTGAGCTACTGTTGCCTTCCTATCACGTCTTCTCTGACCTCTCACCCCAACAAGACAGCTGCCCATTACTGCATATTTTCTCTTGTTTGGAAACGCTGTGTAGATGTGAGCATAACTGAGGATTCCAGTAGTGCAGCATAGCCATATGCAATCACGTGTTTGGTAGTCAACTTTCATTTTTGTGCTGTAGCTGAATAAGTATATATTTTTACAGTAAAATTGCTATTATTACAGTGTGTTTTGATTTTGCTTATACCTTTAATGGCCTTTTAAACACGTTTTGCGTGGCTATCTGGCTGTGGGGCTATGCAGACTTTAGTGTAAATCACCTGAATACTCCCCTGTGTGGCATGATCTCAACACAAACTGAATGTTATAACCTTCACGAGGCTGGATTTATTGCCGGGCTGTTGCATTGGATTGCACTAGGTGTACCAATAAAATGGTAATTCAGTGTAAGATGAAAATGACAGTCTTTGCTGTAAATGTTTGAAGCCAAATAGAAGATGTAACAACAGGGTGTGGGGGGTGTTCTTGATATCCTTGAGTTTTATAAGAGCTCTAAAACAGGCTTGAAACTGTTCTATATTCACAACAGCAGAACTATGTTTAATAATTCACCTAGATAGTTTCCTCTCTTTTTTATATCTCCCCATCTCGCTCACTCTCTTTCTTTCGACCATTTGCAAGGTCAGTGGGTGCAGAAGGTTGGGCTTTAGTTGTGTTTTTCCGTCGTCACTCCTCAGAGTGGCAGGCTGCGACAGACTTAAATAGGGAGAGAGAGAGAGAGAGAGAGAGAGAGAGAGAGAGTGTCTCCACAAATATAAGATCTGTGCCTATCGGGGAGCAGCGGCATGCTTGTAGTGCGCTTAGTTTTTAAGTCTTGTTTCTGAGTAATAACTGAGCAATAAAGGCCGCCCGGTTGTGTGCAATTTCTAAAACGTGCGCAAACCCACAGTGTAAGGGGACGCACTTTTACTCAGAGGCTATTTATTTCCCGGCTGACGTGGGAGCGAGAGAGCGCTGGCTAAACTGTCGGCTGGGCATCTCTCTGCGCGCCGGAGAGGAGAGGAGAGAAAGCAGCGTTGACCTGCTGGGATTTAAAGACATCCGCGTTATTGTTTGTATTTTCTGTGAGGTCTGAGACACCGGCTCTCTCCTCTGTGGGCAGACTACACACTCAGTTGCGATGACTGTACTGAATTATCCACCGGCTGTCTGTAATTTCTCCAGCGAAGCCAGCCCCACCGCCACCCGCCCTTAGAATAAAGCTGCTGTAAAGCGAGTCAGCACCGTCGCCGTTGTCTAACAGCTGGGATTTTACACTTTACCATGTCTTGAGACGTGGAAGGGAAGCTGCAAAGATGATGACAGTGAGTATGGATTCGTTTAAATGGCAGTGATGTTGCATCAAGGCTACTTTTAGCTCATCTCCCGGCGTCGGCTTTAATTTTCACCGATAATGGTGGTACTGAGTGAGGGTCAGTTTGGTCACAGTAGCGGATGACATCCGCGGTGTGATTTTGTGATATCTGGGCGTTTCTGTCACCGCTGTTGCCGGGGGCATCGGGTTCCTCCTGGGACTTTTTTTGGGAACATTACATCATTTGAGTAGCCTACGAATGACTGTGCAAATTGGAGAAATACACACATGCGGGTTGCCTTTATTTATTTATTTATTATGACGTGAGTGCTGTTTTGTTCCATTCGGTGTTTCTGTTTCAATAAACTATATGTTGCCAGATGTAATCGTGCGGCTGCCACGCGTGGAGAAATGTCACTTGGACTGGGCTCGACTCACGCAAACGACTGGGCGTATGCGATGATGCCCCTTTGAAAACCTAGGGGACGGCTGACAGAGTTGTGAGAGTAGTCTTTGGCATAAATTAGAAGGCCAGCCCCCACACCCACCCCGAACACCCAAACACCCGCAGCCGGGCGGGTGTTTGGGTGGAGGGGGGGGGAACGGTGCAGCTGTCAATTTGCATGTATTCCCGTATTTTGTTGGCCGAATCCAGCCTCTAGTCTGCCTGCGCTCGCTTAATCCCACGGCGAATCAGCTTTAGCAGCCTCAGCCTGCCGTCATACAGCGCCTTCCCCCCTCTCTCTCTATTATTTTTCTCTAAACACTTTAAATGATTACATTATTTTTAATCGGATTCTTGCGACCGTCGTGTATCGACACGTTAACGCGCAGACACCCGGTGGTGTTTGGAGGCTGCAGGAAATGAGAATTAACACTTGAAGAGAAGGATCGGTGACCGAGATTTTGAAACGCGATCGTAGCTTGGATATAGGCTACTCTGCTTCTGCTTAGCGGTCTATCCACGCTGGAGAGGAAAGCCCACCCAGTTCCTGAATCTATTTCTTAACTTATAAAGGGTGGCAAAGCCAAAATGAGAGCCTGGTGAGCCTTTTCATGATCAAGCCGGTAAGGTTGTTTTCCTCTGTAAGTTCCTGATAAACTGATCACGAATCCGAAAATACGAATAGTCTTGCTACATTTCCAGGCGTAAATGTTACACTGTGTTTTACAATCTCATAACAGTGACGGATGGCGCACTGGGCTGCTAAAAACGACTCTAATCAATTACAATAGCATTAGCCCACAAATGCGCAGGTATAGTGTCGTGCGCCCTTAAGTCCTCCTCCTTCATTTGTAAACACAAAGAAGCTCCAGGAGCTTTTCATGCCAGGAAACCGATTATGAGATGCTACATGTTGTTACTGTCTGGGAAATTAAACTAATGAGACGTTCTGGTGCTGAACTTGTACATCAGGCAGGGGATTAATACTAAATTTATTCTCCTTCCAGCCAAACTGAAGGTCTCAACACCTCAGTGGTTTTGCACTATGCAACCAAAGTTTTCTTTCAGAACGTTGCTCTAACTAGGTAAGAACCACCTGCTGTGCTTCATGACAAAAATCTTATCTATTGTGTCCCCGCTTGTGTATCTGGCGCAGACAGCATCCCTGCAGCAGCTTCTCTCCTATTCTCTTTGGCCTGTTAGTATTTCATGCAGAAATGCAAGTTTCTCAGCGGAGGGAGGCTTTATTTTTCTACACCACATCAGCACTTTTTATATCTAGTCTCTAAGATGCTGAGTCACATTGCCCCCCACCCCACCCCCAGCGTACATATTTTCTGCATTGTGTTGTGATGCCTGGTGTCTGCACAGGTGTGATCCAGTGACCATGTCTCAAAAAAGCTTTTTGTCATTAAGATAATACTGTGTTAACATTTCTCTCTCATTAGTCTTCTGCAAGAGGCAAAACTACTACAAGTCCTTGTGGTCTAAACCAGTAATCAGCAAGCTTCATAATTAATTTCAGCTCATAATGCGGTCGCATAGGAATGTGTCGTTAATTTCTCTTTGCCCTGGGAGAGATTTTGGTGTGCTTTGCTTTTCATTATGCTTTAAAAGTGTTGAGGCTCCATGATAATGTGCTCCTTTAGAGACAAGACTAACTCTGTGAGAGAAGGCTCGGGTCAAGTTGAGATTTGTGGAGGGCTGTAAACACCGGGGACGTTTTCATTACGTGGGAACTAATCAGTCAGGTGGAGATCGGGGCGCTGCGGGAGCATCGCAGTCAAGGTTAGAGATCCGCTCCAGACTCATCTGTTCGTGTCATAGTTTGGTGTGTTGTGTACTGACATGTCGTTGTCACTCACTCTCGGCTCCTCACTGTTTTGTCCCTGTGGAGCTTGGCAGACGTAGGAGGGAATGGCAGCATTTATTATTCTGACATCTCTGGCCACACAGACTCTGCCTTCGCTGTGTCTATGTGTGTCAATCCGTTCGACGCATACCCATTTAACAATGTACAGGAATGTAAAAGGAATGTGATTGTCTGTTAGGCAAGCAAGCAAGCATAGGAGAGTCCAGAGCACTGTGAATTTAAGGCGAGAGGACAAGCAAGTACAAAAGAGACAATGAGTGCAAAATGTTGTGCAGAAAGGAAGTGCCCTGCAGGACAGGAAGTTTTTTGTGGTTGCCCGTCGCAAACCACAATACTGGTGTGACTAATCTAAGTCTACACACTTCCCTAAATTCTGTTTGCCTCCTCTATGTTTTTTTATGCCATTTCACTGATTCTGTCAGACCAACAGTATGGCCCATGTTCCCTGTACCACATTTTTCTTTAGGGCACTGTCTCCCCAGTCCTAAATCTCTTTCTTTGTCTCTTCTTGTTTCATTACAGGATTATCGGGAGGATGGCATGGACCTGGGGAGTGACGCATCCAGTCGCTCCAGCTCAGAGTCCAACTCCAACAAGGTCACACCTTGCTCCCCTTCTCTTGACCTGGCTACTTTAGAGGACTACAAATCCTCCCCCTCTCTGGACCTGGTTACCTTAGAGGACTATGAGGAAGATGAGGACTACCAAGAGTATAAGAAGAAGGTGATTGAAGAGTGGGAGAGTGAATATGGAGAGGACTATACCTCTCCACAGCCCTCTGGTGAGGGGGGTGGCAGAGAAGGCATTGTGAGTGCTGACAGTGCTGGCGAAAGCTACAGGAAGACAGTGAACAGTCGCAGCCTTGCTGAAGAATTCCAGGATGTCAAGACCATCCCGCCCTTACCGGCCCCCAGCGGACGCACTGCCACGTCAGCCGCAGTCGTCCCCGATGAACTGAAGCAAAATGGCAATCTGATTTTGCCTAGGAACAACCAGCCCCAATCTCCTGGCACACCACAGGGAAGCACGGGGACTCCTAAATCCAGCCACCGGAGCTCCAGTCAAGGCAGGGGGAGTCGCAGCAGTGGCGGAGGCAGTGGTGGAGGTGGTGGAGGAGGAGGAAGTGTGGGGACTAGGGGAATAATGCGAGGATACAGAGAAGAAGATGGGGTAGAAGACGAGCCTCTGCCCACCATGGACTGGGCAGCCCTAGAGAGACACCTGGCTGGGCTGCAGTGCAGAGAACAGGAGAACCATAACCTCAACCAAAACCAGAACCACAACATGGGCAAGACCAACTACACCTCAGTAAGTGTGCAATGATTTTTTTGGGGGGGGGTTGATTTTGGGAGTTAAGATTTTGTCCGGTTTCATTTATGTGTGTCAGAGGTCATCAAACATAGTGCACCGATGGGCAGCTGTAATCCAGCAGTTATCTGTGTCAGACGGACCAAGAAAACATGAGGTCAGGTTAGCTAGAGGAAGGTCGAGAGATTAGTCAGCTAATGTAGCGCTAAGCTATGTGACCCAGCTTCTATCCATTATGGAAGTCTGTACAGCTGGAAGGAAATGAAGTGGGGAAGCAAAGCAACAGGGATTCAGTTCATCTTACTGCAGATTCAACTGGAAGTCCAGTATGCAGATTTAGCTGAGCCAACTTTAAAACTATAGATCTACAAATAAGAGTTCATACTGATGGGTCCTGACAGCATTATAACAAAGATTTGTTGCTGACCTTGGAGAGTTACATCTGTCTAACCTAATTTCTACAAGTTCTAAAAAAAACAGTTGTGGCCATATAGTGTTTCTACCAGTAGAGGTCAGTGTTGCATTGACATTAAGCAGAGAGGTGCCATAGGCACTTCATGCCTCACCAGCAGCACCAGCAGGAAAGGCTGTCATGATTCACTTGCTAATTTATTGCATTACTCAGTTTAAATCACAGCCTCAGCCAGAGCTTCATGGTTTGTTGTCAGTTTATGGGTCCAAAAGGGCGTAACTTTAAAATATTTAGGGTGGGAGTGGGAGAAAATTGTTTAGAGCTGCTAGAGCTCCATCGCCAGTTGTCACAGAGTAAAACTAAGTGAGAGCAAATGAAAAGGCTGGATTGGTGTTCTCTATTGATGTGCAAGCACCAAGACCTTTTCCCCCGATGCGCACACATAATGGCTGCAACCTAGTGCTATTGTGAGTGTGTCGTGTGTGTTGTGCGTCTTTGTTTGTCTCTCCTGGAGGCCCTCTCTGTCTCCCTGAGGCATGTCAGGAATGCAGCGTGGGGGATGAAGTGGGGGATGAGCGGAAGGAAAGAGGGAGTAAAAGGACAGGAGGAGAACCGTGCAGTTCGAGGCCACATTTGTGTCAGTGTTCATTACCTGCTGTCCAGCTTAAAGTGGAAGATCAGCTCCTTGGGATGGGAAAAATCTGCACCCTCTCTCTCCCCGTCACTCGATCTGCCTCCCCTCAGGCAGTGGGCTGTGGTATAATTGACCCGGGTGGAGGAAAATCTCTCAAAAGAGGGCCTCTGTGTCTACATGTAGCTAGTACTTTCTCCATGCAGCCACACAAGTACATAAAATCAAGATTATGCTCCTCGGACATTTCGATCTTTGCTTGTGCCTTAGATATGAGTACATTGAGGCTTGGAGTAGCAGATAGAGATCGAGTGGTCTTGATGATGACAGTGACACAGCATCCAACTATCTCTCCAGGAAAAGCCTGAGAAAAACCGGGCCTCAGATTTCAGTTCTCTAGATAAGAAATTGGAATTAGTGTTGTAATCCCACCAGAGCAGGGAGCAGAAGTGAAACGCTAGAAAAGACAGGAGATATAAAATAATATCCTGGACAATCTCACTCTGCTTTTGCTATTTCTGCAGTTCTTTTAATTTTCAATTTTATCTCCAAGCTTCCACGTATAGTAAAGGCCAGACTTTGTTAGCAAGCAAAAGAAGAAGGAGTCAAGTGCAAATTTGACACTCCCAAGAGATATCTTCAGTTTATTTCTGTCTGGGGTTGTCCAGATGTCTTAATCCTGAAACCTGCTGGACTTGGCCAACACTCTGGAGAACAGAGAGACTGGTGCTTTTAAAATGTTGTTAAATATTTAGTCGTCCTGTCAAGCAGAACCCACTAGTGAACCCATGCATCTGCTGGTGGACGCAGGGGTGGGTCTGTCTGGTATGCCGCTGGAGGTCCAGCGGGACGGAAATATTCATGCTTCACTTGAGCTTCAAAAGCATCTAACCTTTCATAAAAGACTGGGAGCTAATAATCTGTAGTGGTCACTTGGTGCCTGAAGACTGGGTTAGTTAATGTGCTGTAGTAACAGAAATGACTTTTGCTTCTATATGAAAGAAAAACGTGAAAAACGTTCAAGAATCAGTAAAATCAATGGTGCACTGAATGCATCAGATTGGACACATAGAGGGCTTTTCTGCAAATTAATCCTGCTCCTGCTTCTCAGTGTCTTTGCTTTTCTGGTAGAAAATTACAACTGAGTAGTTGTATTAGCTACTACTGAGCCATAGATTTATGGAAAATTTGATGGCTGCACTGTATTCTATGCCATATAAAGCTACAGTTATCGAGCACGTTGTTTTATTTCCACTTTATTTTGTATTAAGTGTTGTTGTTACAGGTGTGTTTAGTTAGGGTGTGGCTTTTGGCTTCTGTAATCTCAGCGTCTGCCTTTGGGCTACAGGTGTGGCGTCCGGAGGATTCATGGTGATGAGGGGCCCGGTGGATTTTTCAAAAGTTGTTTCTAATTAAATCTGCAGGCACGTGGCAAAGAGGGCTCCACAGGGACCTCAAGTACACTCGGGGTTAATTACCTCTAACCCTGCATTTAGCTCTGAACTCCTGAAAGGTGAACGATAATATTATTCTTCCTATCCGGACTTAAGGTTAAAAAAGCAGAAATGGGCTCGGGCTAATTGTATGGTTATCCGCATGCAGAAATCTGCCTGTGTGCTTTTCTGAGGTATGTGCTCGAGAAGTATTAAATCTATGTCTACAGGCTAGTTCTTTTTCAATCTCAGAGCGCACACACCCAGACTTACTCACACAATTTGAAAACACCCTATGGGCAAACTGACAAAAAAAAAGATAGGGCTTGTGCTGAGACCTGCACAAGCTTTAAAAGTGCGGGCATGCTCTCTCACACAAACACACACCCACGTGCGCACACACACATGATCATGATAAGGCTGAAGCATTTACTTGATATGTTAGTGCAGTTTCACAGAACGTCTATGAGCACTTTCTCAACTCAAGGAAAACCAGTCTCCATGTTTTTCTTTAGCAACATTCTGATTTAAATACTTGACACTGAGTTTGGAAAGCTGTAACAGAAAAATAAATTATAAAGTTGCATTATAAGAAGTGTAGTAGCCATGTTTTTGGAATCTCTCTCCCCTATCCTAAGCCTGCCGTGGCAGATGGCCCCCTCTCCCTAAGCCTGCTTCCGCTGGAAGTTTCTTCCTGTTAATAGGGAGTTTTTCCTTCCCAGTGTCACCGAGTGCTTGCTCAAAGGGGGTTGTTTGATTATTGGGGTTTTCCCTGTATTGCTGTACGGTCTTTACCTTACAATATAAAGCACCGTAATGTACCTGCTGTTGTGATTTTGCACTATATAATTAAAATTGAATTGAACTTAATAATATGTCCCCTCCATTATTATGTAAATTCCCTATAAAATTGCCTCAGTTCTCTTCTGAATTGTTGATAATGTAATCATAAAGGGCTTGCTACTGCATAATTATCATTATGCGTGAGATTGCATGTTGCCGACAGTTATCTTAGGACAGATGTGATGATTCACCTTTGCTCTTCCCCAGCTGTCTGAAGAAGTAATAGGTTGATGAGCAGTAGCTTGATCGAAAGTGTCGCTCAGGCACACCATATAAAGAGTAAAAAGGCCACAAGCCAGATGAAACGGTACAACTGTGGAGTGCTTTGCCCCAGAAAAGCACTCAAGGGCTGTGGAAAATAAAAGAATGTGAGGGAATCAGAGAGAGGTTAGAGAAAAGAGCAAAGGAAGAGAGCGCTTTCTCTTTTTCTCTCTTTGCGCTCTGTGTTTATGTACAAGTTCAGCAGTTGAACCATTCGCCAGCCTCCACTAACAACTTAACGACTACCTTCACCCACAGCTCAGACTGTGCCACGTATAGAGGGAGAGAGAGGCGGCGGGTAAAAGAAGAAAGAAATTGCAGGGTTCGGGAAGTCACGCGCACATTTATAAAGGCTATAAATAGGTACAAACAATCTGTATAAAGAGGTTTCACTAGAGTTACGTCCTGAATGGGGGAAACAAATTGGTGAGGCCTGAAATGAGGGATAGCTGTAATAAACAAGAACATGTCAAAGCGAACAGGAGCTCAGAGGAAGTGCAAAAGTCCAGAATTGTGGTTTGAATAAAAATGGAGGCGAGCCAAATAGGAAAGGATTAAAAAAATTAAAAAAAAAAGGTTAATATGTAAATAAGTAGGAGGAAGCTTTAGAGATTGGGGGCAGGGCCTTAACCAGGTGTAGAGAACTCCTGCTGGAGCACTAGTGTCTGGTTCAGCCTCCATGGCTTAACCATTGCTCCAGCACTGTGTTTGAGTGTGTGTCCATGTGCAGATACCCGCTGAAACATGCCCAACCCTCCGCACACCAAAGCTCGTACACACACTCACTTCTTATACAACTCACTGCACTGTCTGTGCTTTAAAGTAAAGCAGTCTTCTGTCTCCTGTCAGTCCACACATGCACAAACTCAGCTCACTAAATCATATCAAAGGATATATTTGTATTCTCATAGTATCCTGAAAGTCTGCCAGTGCTGGCAGATGCTTTTTTTCCCCCTTTTTTCTTTTTTTTTTTTTCCTCTGGAATATTTTTCATCTCAGCTTAACCTTGGATTCCTCACAGCAAGTCGGGCATTTAACTCAGGTAAAGAAGAATTTGATCAGTTTGTAAAAGTGTGCTTTGTTTCCAGCTTCTCAGGTGTTTCCGTGTTTATATATTGTGATGTGAAAACAAATCCTTCATGCACAAAGTTGAATGAATTGTTTGGAAAACGGCTTTACGTGTATTTATAGCTGAGTGCACGACATACTTCTGCTGGGAGATGTTGTTTTTTTTGACTATGTACGTTACTCAAAAAGTTCAATATTTTGAGAATAAAACCAGAATAGAACCAGATGCACATACATGGATCTCATTTTCCTTTGAATGAAGTTCTTGTTTAACCCTTGAACAAAGAGCAGGTTCATGCTGCCTTCTTTGTTGCCCTTTTTTTTCACGCTCTTTTTTTGGTCAAAGCACAATATGCTGCGCACATGTGTTTCAATTCTGTTTTAAATAAGCAAATGTTTGCACCATACAGCTGTTTTGAATGAAGGGGCAGAGAAAGTTTTTGTGAGACATAAAGCTCAGCTAAAAGATCTAGCCACGACAAAAAGTCAGGCAATCAAAAGCTTTATGTTGCCTCTGGATAACCACATCTTCTGTCTGCTCTGTAAACAGAGAATAAAAAAGGACATAAAATGCAGCCAGTTAATGCATTTCACCTGTGTTATCAGTGGGCTGTTTTTTTTTCTTCTATTTTTTCTTGGTGAAAGAGGAAGGGAAGCTGGCAGGCGCAAAACACAAGAACAAAGTACCTTAAATGGGTAAAAATCAGTGATTCACAAGAACAGTCAGTCAGTTAGCTCTAACACTGATGGTGATTCAGCTTGTTCATTCATCCAAATGTGCCTGAGGGCCAACTGTCTGCTGAGTAGCCCCGCACTGACCCCACACCCTCAAACATCCAATTACGGGTGAATAAGTGAAGTCAGTTTGACAGTTTAGTTAGTCTGGTGTACCAAAATCAGATGTTTTGCTGCTTAGCTTTATCTACACACGTAGACAACAATAAACATCCAAATAAACCACAGGTTATTAAGTTCAAGTTTCTTAGACGGAGTGAATGAGAGTAGTGCCTAAACTGCTCTTATCTGGTGTCAAAGTACAGCTTAATGAGCTTCCTGATAACATCTCCACAGAACCAGTAAACAGACACAAAAAAACATCTACGTGTATTTATAATAATACTGTGATAGTATAGATGTGGATAAACTGACAGAGATGGGCATCCCATCTGGGTACTTAAAGTGGAAGCGCTGCCAGTTTGGTTGATGATCCAGAGAGTGATGTCACCCAGGCGAGCAAGCAGGAACTAGACTGAGGCACCGCTGTGACTGGAGATAAATGGAACTTTTAGGTAGAAATTCACAGCCTACAGCTACACATTCCTCTGCCTCTTCTGTCTCACACTGATGAATTCACAAAAGCTCACGCGAGCACACCCTTCCACTGATTTATTCACTCGTGACTCACCACAGTGTGAGAAAGGTGGGTAAAAATGCAAAGTCAAAACCTCTCTTCAGCATGCGTTATATCCTATCTGGCATGGAAGTCAGCTTAGGCTCTGACTCGTTTTACTACACTGCTGCAAATCTTCACCTTCTCCTCTTTCCCTCACTGTTTAAGGCATCCCCTGTCCTTCACTCCCATTCCGAGCTAATTGTTTTCTTCCTCTAGCTGTCAGGAGACATTATAGCCTAATGTTTTCACACAGCCAAAGTTACAGCAGGAGACCATTTCCCCCCCTCCTTGCTTGGTTCCCCCTCTCCACCCTATATGAAAACTATCAAAGAGAGGCACAGGCTGTGAGTGGCAGAGCGTGCTGTGGAGGAAATAGAGGTTTATGTAGCAGCGAGGAGACGGCCTCCAGTGTCATAGCTTTGTGTCAGAATGCAGACGACACAGCCACTTCAGAGCTGAGCCAAGTACACACATATACTACACACAGGCCGGCTGTATAAGTAAAAACAGAGCCAAAGGAGATAAAAACAAGGCTTGCTTTAAGAAAAGATGGCGTTTTACTCCCAGTAAAGGATTTAAAACTCCTATCCATCACCTATCCATCTCTGGTCAGAGATGGATGCACATATACAAAGAGACACGTAGCAGCTTGTGTTTCTGTGCATTTACATGGGTGGAGCTGAAACATGAAACGCCGGTCTTCTCTGCTCCTAATTATAGAGTGTGTGCTTGGGTGTATGTGTGCATGTGTGAGAGGTAGAGATGTGGGCTGTAATCGATGTCTAAAAATACAAAACGTGTTTATTCACGTCTGCAGAGAGAGGGAGACTTCAAAAAAAGAGGCGTCTGTCTCCATGTTTCTGACTGTGTGTTATCTAAGCTGTTAGTCTGTTCGTGTGAGAGACAGAGAAAGAGATATTGTGCCAGGCCATGCTGAGATCTTCATCTGTTGCTGGAGAGCACAGAACATTTTCATCCCTTCACAAAACGCCAGCAAAAAAAACCAAAAAATATTTCATCAGTTTAAGGGAGGGATGCAGCTAATGACTGACCTGCTGATAATTTCCTAATGAAACAGTTCATTGTGAAGGTTGAAAAAAAAAGAACAACAATAAAGTTTAAGCCTGTCAAGTCCATAAAGCAAAAGATGACCTTTTTATAATATTTATTTGCCTTTCATTTACTCCAACCAACAGTCAAACACCAAGCCAAGACAGAGCCAAGCAGGAAATCAGTAGCTAAAAGTGGGAGAAGGTTTGGATATCTATGCTTTTCGAATGCTCCATGTACATTACAGCAGTGCAGTGGTTAGCACTGTCACCTCACAGCCAGGATGTTCTTGGTTTCAGGATGGTTTTTCAAGAAGGACATGTTCTCAGGTAGACACTAAATTGACAGTGGGTGTGAATATGAGAGTGTGTAGTTGTTTGTGTTTCTGTGATGGGCTGATGAGTCATTCAGGGTGTATCCTGCTAGGATTTTCACTCATTCAAACCCCAGAGTTAATGGCTCACTGGAGAGATTGACAGAGGGCATGTTCACTTTGTAATTGCACTGTAGCAAAGCTGGCTGCATTCGGTCTAGAGCACGGGTGTCAAACATAAGGCCGGGAACCCTACACATCAGATATGCCTCCAGTCTGGCTTTAGACAATGTGACCCAGGGCATACATTATGGATATTTTACAGTATTTATTTATATATAAATATATATATATATATATATATATATATATATATATATATATATATATATATATATATATATATATATATAATAATTTAAATAATTG
>VUQR01011173.1:0-26971 GCA_015108515.1 Hemichromis elongatus | reverse complement strand
GGGGGTTTTTTTTTTTTTTTTTTTTTTTTTAATTTCCACCCCTGAATCCTTTTTTTTTTCTTTTCGTGTATCCACTTCAGGGGAGCTACGAGAGACAGACAACCAATCGTCCTCATATTTACTACCATTACCCAGTTTAGACTCACAAATTAACCTAACCGCATGTTTTTGGTAACATATCAGGAAACATTTTAGTTTCACTTCAAACTGTTCAGGAAGTATTTTTTTTCCTACAACTGTTTTGATCCTAACAGCCCATGAATTTGGGCTTAGGATCAAATGCGCATCTTCAAAACTCCATAAAGGGTCAAATCTATAACTCTTCATTTAGACTTAAAGCAAACATGCTGTAGGGTAGCAGCTTGGACCATTATCACTTTTGGGTACATTAGGGTACCCAAAGGCCCAGGTTAACCAAGTGGTCATTCAAATACAGTGTGCCATATTTGGAAATAGGAACCCGACAAGGATGTTTACTTCAAATGCTGCACGATTAGCTCCATCAGATTGGTTGTGACATGTGCACGGGTTTATAATCTGGGCATGAAAATCATGAGCCTCTGTATGCACAGGGCGAAGCGCCTTGTCCTCCTTAGATTAAAAGCTGCTGGAATTGGATGAAGTGCATGACTCCATACACACTCCAGAGGAGAAGAAGCTTGTACATCATTTTAAAATTCAGAGAGAAAAAGCTGCACTTAAACCCACCCGTGGGTAATCCATTTTAACTTGTGCTAAAACTCTGAAGGAAAGATCTAAAAGAAAGGCAGATATACAGATTCGTATTAAGAATGCTTTCCTGCTCTCTCCCTCTCCTCGCTCTTTCTCATCTCCCCCTTTATAAAGGTCCTAATGAGTTGTCGGTGGAGCTGAGGCAAGACATCCGTAATGTGCCATGAAATATGTAAGCCAGGCCTTTCGGAAAGTGTCTGTTCCGTGCCTCCGCCTCCTCCTTCTCTACCTCTTTCTCCCACTAGGGGAAAGAGAGGAGGTTCTTTCTGTGATTTATGCGCTTGGCGATGGCAGCAGGGGCAGGTAAAGGGGCGTGGCGCAGTCCAACGTATGAATCTATCCCGACACCCTCACTTTCCCCCTAATTAGATTATTGGACTGATGAGGTAGCACCAAAGATTAAGCTCTTCATCTGTTCTGAGAAGATCCATGTTTTTTCAACCTTTGTAACCCTGCAAGGCAATAGCAAATGGCCAGAGGTCGCCTGCATAGTAGTAATATTTAGACTGATCTATTTTAAGGACTTTGTTTAAATGTGAGGAGAAAATATGGAAGCTTAAAATACCTGTACTGTACCTTCAAGTTAGGATCCCGAGAAATGTACCTCGTAAAAAAAAAATTCTTCATAGAGATGTAAGAAGTCTCTGTGCCGTTTCATGCAATGTTCTGAATCCGGCATATGTCACTCATTTGAACTCCTGTCCTCAGCTTTAACTTTTCCAGTTACCCAGCAGGCTTATAAATTACCACTGCATGCATGGTGGAATTTTGGCTTCACAGTTCAGAGTGGCTGGCGGCCACCATCTCGCGTCATGCATCAGCTTACATGTACAAATGTGTGCACTAGCTTAGTACAAGTAAGACTCTGACCCCTCTGTTGGATGCAAGCCCAGCTGCTGTGGCTGAGGGAGCTTGGCGGAGTGATCGGAGGGCGCGGGGGGGCGGTGGGGGTAGCAACTGCGAGACTGTTTTGAGCGTTTGGAGAGCTGAGGCTCCTGCATGTGCATGAATGTTGTGTCTTGATGGGGAACCTATATTTAAATCTACATGTGGCAGCATAACTGTCCTTTTTCACTCGGGGCGCGTGAGCCATTGAAGAAAATTTCAGTGTATTTTTATCCGTTTTTCATGCGACCACGTGGCTGTTTTTGGCAATCGCTTCTTTCCCAAGAATACCATTAGAATTACGAGTCACGATGTGTCCTCTGAACATAAGACCCTTGATGTTTTGTCGCACCTCTCTCTAGATTGCGCCGTCGCCACTTTATGAGACTCTCGTAGTATGTTGCAGTTGGTGTGCAGTTGTCAAGAAGAGCCAAGATGACAAGTCAAGCAATGTCCTTGGCTAGCATGCTTGAAACGAAAGGTCTTACGGTTTTTAACGCCATATTTTACCTTGTCGGTTTACTTCCTTTAGAGAAGTGAACTGGGATACACGGAGACTCCTTGTTATAACTCTATATTCTATATTTCTGCGGTCAGATTTGGTATTTTTCAATATAGAACCATATACCGTTACCCAGCGTACATTTCTTTGGCTAACAGTAATCATACAGCTTTATTTGCTTGAAAGCTGCCTTATTTAGTTCTTGTTTATTTTCTGTCATGTATACATACTGTTACAATAATGATGGTGCCCATGTCCAAGCATAGTAGGCTTATAGGGATAAAAGCCAAAAGCCAACTGAATGGGTCACCTTAAAGGTACAACAAAGTCGCTTTTTGAGGTTATTTAAGAGAAAAAAATAATGTTGTACCCATAAATATGCATTTGTCTGTAATCACATTCTCTTTATTTCATCAAAGTGGATGGATTTCCCCATTCACTATAAACTGACCACATGTTTAGTTAAACATCCCAAATAGTGCTTTCAAAGTTTATATGACCGTTTAATATTTGCATATGTTTATTTTCATCATCTCTTTCTCATTGTGTCTTTCTCGTCCTACACCACTGCTCTTTCTTCACTCGTTTGCAGGACCTAGGTCCGTTCAGAGGCTGCTCTTTCAGCCCGTTTATCACCCGCTGTTAGTCACCGTGACGTTAACATTGTGTGGCTGGGCTTACTTTTGTTTGTGTGCGGTTAGTTGCGTGGCTTTGAAACGACTTCCTCGATGATTTCCTGGAAAGTTTGTAGTTTGTTTCTGTGTGTCACGTGTGTGTGCACATTAATGGATGGCTCAAGGGCGGTGTATTTACAGCAGCTTGTGTGTGTGTGCACGCGCACGTGTGTGTATGCACGAGTACTAGATTTAGCACTTATTTTAGAGTGCCAGAAATCTGCTGGCTTACTGTTTAAGGTCAGTAAATTTACTAATTTACTGACCTTAAATGCTTGTTTTTAAGACGTGTGCATGATTCTTCTGAAGGAAACACGTGTAGGCTTCTATGAAGCTAAACTCTGTCTGCTCTATCTTTAGCATTCCGACAGTAACGCATATGTTAGCAGTTTTTCCGAACCTGCTTATGTGAAGGCAGGTCTTTAAGAATGTAATCTAAAGAATAGTAAAACAGCCTGGAAAATATGTAATGTTTGTGGAAGTATGCATTAGCATTGTTATCAACTTTCCAGTATTTGTTCATTCACATCACTCGCTGCAGCCTCGACGAATGTAATGTGTTTGTTGGTCGGTGCGCGTGTGTGACTAAGTGTGTTTTTGTAGGCTATTAGGCCAGAGGGGATGGTATCAATTGGAGCTTCCCGGGAAGATTTCCAGGAGAGTGTGTGTGTGTGTGTGTTCTGGGAGTGTGCATAAGTGCACATGCATACACACACTGTTTCTATGCTTGCGCTCTGCAGAGTGGTTAGTTGATTAAAGACCTTGCTTTTTTTATTTCTTTTACCTTTTCCCAATTGCTCACATTGTGACAAAGGCAAGCTCGTAACATCCAGTTCACATAAAATATCATAGGCCTTTGGAACTGGAGGGTAATTTCAAACCGTTTCCAAAGCCTTGTCCAGATGCTCAAGTTTGTTTGTGCGTGTGTGTGTGTGTATCTGTGTGTGTGTGTCTATATGTGTCTGTGTGTGTGTGAGAGAGAGAGAGTGAGAGAAGTACCTCAGGTGTCATAAGGCTAGAAGTTATTGCTTGATGACAACATTACAGCACCTTGGTCCCATGTAGCAGAGCACAGCATCCAGAAATGGCCAGGGTCAAGTCAAACCATGCTTGTTGCTTATCACAGCCAACTTGAAATAGTACAGAGGCACGGTTTGTCCCATGGACAGAACAGACAGAGCATGTTCTACACCGTGGCTTAAGCAACAGTAAAAAGGGCAAGAGAGCAAATAGCCACGGATGTTGAAGGTGCACGAACATAAATCAATCATTTTTATGTGGTAAACTCCTGAATCTCGGCCTCTTTTTAGAGTTGCAAAGTTGTTGGAGCAGGTTGTCCCACATGATCTCTTTGACTTACAAAAGGGAATCTTAAAGATGATTTCAGTCGGTCACTTGAAAAGGTTTTCTACATTTTGTACGTTTTGTTAAGTTATGGATTGAGCTGGATGGTTAAATCAACACTGGCAGCAATCAGGGGCTCAGGCTGTCTTAGGAATGATCCTACAAGCATGTTTCGAAGTTTTCCCTGCTCTTCTTGTTAAGTAAGTATTCCAGCTGAACCATGTTGGATGGGCAGCATCCAACGATGCCGTTTTAGTCAGATCCTGACTCCGACTGTGTCACTCCGTGGGCTGTGTGCATAAAATCACGAATAAGAAGCAAAGTCATCAGACATACCAGTGAAAACAAAGCCAAGAAGCGTCATTCCACCAAATGCATACCTGAGATACTAATTAGTGAAGTGGACAAAATGCTTTGTGTTTCATTTCATTACTTGGGTTCTGAATTCATGAACAACAACAACTAAAACTACTCAGTGAAAACAGGAACAACAACAACATAAAATGGATAAAAAAAAACCCAGCTTTGGCAGATTTCTTTTAAAATAGAAGCAGCTTGACAGCAGAAAAGAGGCAAAAAAGCACATGGTTTCACGTAAGCGAACGATGAGGGCAACAGGAGGACGGCCGGCAACTCAATGCTTTATCTCCGACATATGAACACACAGCCTCTATTTTGGGAAACGTGGCTCTGCGTTGAACTATCGGTGACCAGGAAAGGAGCGCAGATGCACAGATGGTCCATGGTATGTCGGCTGTTTTGTTAAACGAGTTAAACTATAGTCAAAAGTTAATTAATTAGCCTATTAAAATGTTCCACAATGCAAGAGTAAGCATCCTTAAGCACAATCGTTACATACTGCTGCAGCTATTTTTATCTCCCACAAAAAAAAAAAAAAAGATCTTTGTGTGTGTGTGTGTGTTTGTGTAAACCGAATGATGGCGATAACCAAAAGAAATTCAAAAGTGACATCTGACTACGGGACTTTCACTGAGTGTTCCTGAAGCCACTCTCATGTTGTCTTGGCACTTTACTTCAGGACACCGTGTGGTTGAAATATAAGCTGCCAGCCCCCAAGCCCGAGATCCCGAGCAGTCTGGAAAAGGATTTTAGTCTGGATTGCTTTATAGTTTCCCGCATCCATCTTTCCTCCAGTCTGCATGCTGCTCCGGTCCCTGTCACAGAAGAAGCATTGTGCTACCACCGCCATGTTTGCTGTAGGGATGGTATTAATAAAGTGATGCTTAGACCCAGGTTTCATCCACAGACGCCATTAGGAACTGTTCAGTCTCTCTTTCGTCTCTTTCGTTTTTTCTTCTCATGACTCATTCAGAAAACTCCCAGTCAGGGATGAGAATCGAGAGTCTTTTGACCAATTCACTGGAGCCGTGTGCCTCCAGGCTAATTGGTGCTGGCATTTTTTTTTTTTCCAAACTGAAAATTTACAAGTAATCAATCAAAGAATCAATAATGGTTTGAATAATGTATTATAAGCAGACTGCCTTTTGTGAGAAATGGCATTAAGGGCCTTATTGGGTGGAGTGCTGCACTTGAGGCTTCCCCCTCTGTAAGCTTCACCCACGTTCGCAAAGAAACTCTGGATCTCATTCATAGTGGGAATTGGGTTCTTGTTTAGACCTGCTTCCTTACTACTCCTGATCCCTAAATACCCAGTTTGGCAGAGTGGCCAGATTAAGAAAGAACATTAGCGGTTACTCCGCTGTTGTGTACTTTATACTGTATGATGCCAAAATTTCCTTGCATCCTTTCCCAGACCTGTTCCCACATGGTTTACAGGCAGTTCACTGAACCTTATGACCTGTTTTTCAACACCGGAGAGTCGAAAACCTTTTCTCTTAACTCCGGTAAAGTCAGTTATATGGACACGTGCACACCAGTGAAGATGTTGCCACATATCAAGGATATAGATAGTTTCGTTCAGCACTGTCAACAACAACAAAGGAGTTTGATGCGTTTGTAAATGGTCTATTTTAATCTTTTATTTTGAATGAATTAAATATAAAAGTTGATTTAGCTTTTTCAGTGTGAAGTACAGTAAAGCAGTGATTTCTAAAAAGAAACACAGCTTACATGGAGCAGAGACAGGCCCCATGTGAGCTGTTAACATTTCTCCTTTTGTTTAGAACAAAGACGTTCATACAGATGAACAAATTTAACCTGCAGCTTCTTTTCTTGAACTAATTCAATGTTCCACGACTGTGATTTATGTCATTTCATCTCGTGTAACCTTAGAAATGTTATACCGTCGATTACAGAATTCGGCTGTCTGGCTTTGTCTTGTTTTTTGGCAAGTCACAAAACAAAAGTTGAAGTTGACTGATTGAAAAATTTTTCCCTCTTAACAATTAAAAATATACTTTAGCCTTTAAGCCTTTATGTGTTTACTTTGTTTTTTGTTTTAGGCGAGTTTCATTTCTATCCACGCCTTCGAAATGCTCTAACTAGCGGTCGTTTAACACATCAACACTCTTTATTTACAAAAACTATGCACAATTTCCACCAATCCACAGTCAGCAGTGATCCTGCCAACAAGAGAACGTGGACGGTCAAAAACAAAGATAATTTCCCGCTGAGGTGGCGTGCTCATTGAAATTGGACTTTTTATTTTCCTTTTTTTTTGTCATTCAAGTCCCGACTCTGTGTTTTGTTGCATAACTGCACTCACGAAATGTGTGAAAAGACAGAGACGAGGAGCGCTGCCTCCTCTCCAGCTGCGTCTCCCGGGGAAACGTGCTGCCTCGATCCATGGCGAAAATAAAGGGAGCGCAGGGAGTGGTTTTTTTTCCATTCGGTACCCCCCCAACCCCTCCTCATCTTTCGCCTCCCACTCTCCCCAGGGTTTCAATTACTGTCTCCCTTCACCTCTCATTAGCACGAACAGGCCGCTCCTTCTTAACGCTCGTGCATACACACGCACAAACACACACAAATATGTGGCGGAACACACATTTAACCACAAACGGAGCATAGTGGAGTGTGCCACACAAACACCCTGCTAATTCTCATATGTTCCATGTTACGCTTTGTAAATACTGCAGTTTCCCATGTGTCTGTAACTTGTGTGAAAGGCGCTACTGGTAAACACCAGCTCCCTTTACATCATTCTTATTCATCATTTTCTTTCAAATTCAAAGCACAATACCTGGAACCACCGAGCACTTTGCATGATTGATGGTGTTAATTATCGCAGGCTGATGTTTCGCTTTCTTTCCCAAGGCAGAAAAAGTTCCTGCAGAATGGTGAAAGACAGGCAGTGACGGCATCCTCCGTGGCACCATGAGCCCTATTTTGGCATCATGTAAAACTTTTTTTTTAAATCAGATTTTACTTATTTAAAATTTTCCCAGAAGGTCATTTTACCACTTAACCATCTTTCAGTGAAAAACACATTTATTAATGCACACTCACATGATCTAAAGCTTTAAAGTGACTTTACAAACACATCAAAATTATAATATAATGATGTAGTCTTGTGTAAAAGTCTTGAGCCGTTCCTCTTTATGTTTTGCTTTCTTGTAATTTATTAAAGTGGTCCTGTGTCCTGAGTTCTCCGGGCTTTCTCCAGGTCTGTTGTTTTCTTCTCTTCGTTTTATACCTTTTAACACTGACCTATGAATCATTCCAGCATTTAGGAATGAGGCAGGGATTAACCAGCCTCCTGAATGACAACAGATTAAGGCAAGGAACATTATGCATTTTAGACAGTTAAAATCTGTCTAAAATGCATAATTGCAAAATGCATAAAAAAATACATAAAAAAGCCAAAATCCACCAAAGACCTGATCTGAACCTTCAGCTGATCCATCTACTGTTTACTGAAGTCTCATCAGAAATGGTCTCAGTGGCTCAGGCTGAGCTGTCAAGAAGCAATTTTTAGGGAAGGGAACAACACTGTTGAAGCGGTGCGGGATCATCTTGACAGAGAAGAGAAAAAAGGCAACCGACATCCAAAGAAGAGCTTTAAATGGCCGAGAATGAGAACTTTTCCTAAGGACTACTTAAGAAAAATTAAAAGATAGCTTAGTCTGAGCCTAAAAGAGTTCCAAATGTGTCAAAGAATAAAGGTAGACTAAATACTGACTTTCAAGCTCTTTAAATCTGTATGAAGTCTGTTATTGCCTATATGCTCTATTTCCATTTCCGTTTGCATGCATCAATAAATCGCAGCACCTGTTTCCCATTTTTCTAGCTAAATATTTAGAATGAGGCTCAAAACAATACGAGTGCAGATTTCTGTTTACCTGGACTTTACAGTAAAAGACTCTTCATCCAGACCACACACAGCTGTTGGTGATCCTGTCTCCCCACATCACTGTGGTAGACAAGAAGCAGGGCCTTCTGTTGAGACATCAGAGTTAGCCAGCAGGCTAATTCTGCTAATACAGATTAGCTCCCATGGGAACTGCCGTATTGATTGGACAACAAAGGCTTGTAGAAAAACGCTCCAACATTCAATTATCCACACCGATAGACATAATGCCATTCCGCTCCTCTCTCTTTCCCTCCAGTCCCCTCCTCCTCCTCCTCTTCTTCTTACCCCTGTCTCTTTCTCCTTATACCTATTTCTCTACTGGAAGGATCAGTGAGGTCAGGAGTGTGGAGCAGACAAACATGTAGGTGTGTGTGTGTATCTGAGAGTAGAGGAGGGTTTTTTTTATACTTCTCTCCTGTTTGTGTATTTCCCAGGTTTTATTCAAATTTCCATTGTTTGCGTATTTCAACATTTACATAAGCGTTGTCTGATATTTGGGCGAAGTTGCGTTAATTCCACTTCTGTGCATCGAGAATTGATAACGATATAATGTCAACATGTGACACATATACAGTCGTCAGAATGGCGTGATTTCCCTTGAGTGTGCAGTTGCAATGGACTGCTTTGTGTGCGTAATATTAAGTGAGAGAGTGAGGCAATGGGAAGCACGTTCCATTTTCATGAGTTGATTGCGACAGGGTGTGGCTGAAGCATTTAAGCTAAGCTAAGTTATTCAAGGCACGGTAAATTATTTGTGTACACTATTCAGATTGGCCTCTCTGCTTTGTACCAACTTAAATCAGTGCAATCTAAGCAGCTCATCTGTTTTCAGCACGTGTGTATGCAGTGCATCAGCGTGCATCAACTCGGCATGTTTGCTTTGGCCACGGCCTTGCACCCTCTTTGCACAGCCGCAGCGTTATCCCTCTCTCATTAGCTCCAAATGTTAGCGCTAATTCCGATTGCCTCCGGTCAGAGCCGTGCGACATTCACCTCGTATTCCTTGGGAGGCTGAGAGGTGAAGGCTTCTCATTTCCCACAGCCAATGACACGTGAAGGCAGTGGTGCAGGTAACAGATGCATCATCAAAGTATGTATAAGCACGCGCGCGCTAGCACACGTGCAAAAGTTTCGGTCACATGGCTACGCCCAGGTCATCACCATTAGAGGAGCGTGGTAGCGCTTGATTGAGTGAAGTAAACGACTCGTGATCTGAGAGAATTATTAGCTAATAGCCGGAGCATGTGGACAGAGTGTGATCTCGTAGAGGGGAAATAAAGAAGGTAAAAAAAAAAAAAAGGTAGAGAGGCAGCTCAAGAAGCACGCTCCGTGAGCACTTGCTCACTTGAATCAGCAGTGGGGTGTATTCATGTCTGTTACCTAATGTGAAACTTGATTGGTGAGCTAAAGGTCTCTCTCTTCTGAAATGTCAAGGCTTATGAACAGGTGAGAGAATATTCGTAATGCAGGTTGCCATATTGCTTGTGCCTAATTTATTTCCCATTAGAGAAAATGTTAACAAAGCATTAATGAGCTGCTGACTACATCATCCTCACTTTAAAGCACCATGTCAAGGGAACATCCGGTCCCACTTTGCATGCCATCGTGGTCTTCTGAGCGTAATGAGCTGCAGAGCAACATTTCCTGAGAAAAATCAGTTTCACTCAACACCCAATGCAACAACGAATCATGTACTTCTATGCAGCTTGGCAGAAAAAGCATGAAGAAATATGCAAGCTGAATTAGCATGCTTGTTTCTAGGGTTCTCTGGCAGAAGTAGTATTGGTTGGTAGGTTCCCCTAGTGTTTTTGGGGTTTATTCTAATACAATAATTCAAATGTGACCGGTGCCTGAAGAAGATAAACATGGTGAATTGGGTAAACTTTAGCACATTAGCTTTGTTAACATACTAAACTTTACATTTAGTATGCTACTGTTCAAATAGCAGCATAGCTGGAGTGGGGGAATATCAATGAAATAAGCCCTCGCATCCAGTATCGCCAAGAAAAAACTGCAGCTAATGGCATCTTCCTAATCATTCTAGCGGCCTTTCCCTTTTACCCTCAGCCTGAGTGAAACTATTGCCACTTGGCCAGTGATAAAAAGACAGCACCATATCACACTAACGCATCACCCCTTTCGCAACCTCCCAAAAGTAATTTCAGGGTTAGGGCAAAGAAGCCAACTTGTCCAAATGAAAAGGCCCTCGATGAAGAGAGGAGGCCATTTTCCCGAGAAGCCGAATTGACTGTTGCAAACAAGAGGCATGACCAAGATGAAATTGGCTCACCTGAATCCGTTACTGTGAGGGAGGGGGGAATGGAAAGATGAGAGGAGGAGGGAAGCATGACAGAGACTGGCAGAGAGAGACGCGAGAAGACAAATGAGACCATGAAAGAGAAAAAAGCAACAAGTGTGGGTGCAGGTGTGGGTTTAGGGCAAGTGGGGAGGAATAGCAATGACAGGAGAAGAAGAGGTGATATCATGTAGACAGAGAATGGAAGACGTAACTTTTCCATGTGGTTTGGTTTGTTGCTTTAAAGGCTTTTACCGTAATCCCAGCGCTAGCATGTCTAGTGTACCTTTCATCATCAATAATAAAAGCCTAATCCCAAGAAATCAAAATGCAATATTTACCACTCATCTCCTGTGTACACTCTGTGTGAAATCCCTTCATACACATTTAGATAGTAATATTACACAGATTGTGTTTGAAAAATGTTAGCTTATTGAGATTTGATTTGTACAAGTGATGCTTTAAATTAAAGCTCTGTATACCGAACCCAGGAGTCATTATAGGGATCCAGCCATTATGTGTCTCATTCCAATCACTTCCAGTCTGGAAAGCTTGCATATTTAAACAGATATTAGCCAAGATATGACCAGAGATAAAAGCTGGCGTAAGTATGATGCAACTTCTTTCGCCCCGTAATTACACATCCCATTTCTCAAATGAATTTCTAATCTGGAGTCTCTCCTCAGCAACTTGGAAACTCGCTGAAACTTTTTGCTCGGCCAGTATCACAGTTTTATAGCCCAGCATAATTGGGACCATAAACCTGGTCTGAGCCTCATTCAATAATGATTCCCTGCTCCAAATACCTGCTGGCCTTTAGCAGAATATTACTTATTAAGCACTCCAAAATCTAGCGGAAGTATTATCTGTAAGGTCAAGCGTGGAGAATCTTTCAGAGAGACTTTATGAGGTTGGCTTCTCTCACATCTGCATGCACTACAGATTGCATGCTAATGGACACGGCTGCCATTTTTAGGCTGTTTGTCCCCTTTTGAGATGCTGGTGGTTGCAAGCAAATGTGCATTTCCTGTTTTATGAAACACGTGTCTGCCCGTCACGATGTCAAAGAACTAAGCCAAACTTCTTAAATATCTTAAAAGTAGTGGCCAGGTGGTCTGCAGGGCTTACAGAACAGAGATAATGTACAAAGTGGTTTTTGGAAGATCTTTGCACAACACTTTCATTCAACACACAACACACATGTTTTCAGCTTGCAGCCATGGCTGATGCAAACGGCGGTTTGGGCAATGTCGCTACGCTACAAGCAGTCCTGCTGAAGACAGTCCATATTAACTTTTGAGGGATTTTATGAACAAAATCAAAACGGATTCTGACAGAAAAAATAAAAAAAAATCTCACATGTTTCAATCAGAACAGCCATAAGCACCAAATCTGACGCGTCAGTGCTGAGGCATCCGGCACGCTTGAGTCACGACAACAAGAAATCATTACTAAAGGTTAAGACCACGGGTAAAGAGCCGTAAACGTTAGACAGCTATTTTACATTAACAAACTGATCTCTTTTGATTTGGCCTAATTACACTGTTTTCTCTTAGACTTTGAAAGTAATTTGCGATTCTTGAGGGAGCAAACACTCATTTATTTAGTTTGGAATGTGTCAATTATTGGTAACAAATGAAGTGAAAGAAATGAACGCCGTAAACTTTGTTCGCGCTTCCAAATTGTGAACTATGAATGTGAGCTAGATGAGTTTTATGCGAAGTCAAAGTTCGCAAAGCGTGAAGAATCAAGTGTGTGTGTTTTAAAGTGTTTTAAAGCAATTAGATGTCCTTTTTTTTCACTCAATTGATGCAAATCTCCCACTGAGCGCTCGACTATCAATCAGACGGTTCATTATGATACTCGAGTTTCATATCGTATCAGAAATAATATCAATAATACCTCCTGTATGCAGATTGCAGCGCCTCCTTGAGCACTGCTTTTGCTGAGTGCTGCATATTGTGGTAAAGACAGACAACTGTTTCCTCAGCTGACTGGGCCGCTGGTTTCCAGGTCAGGGGATGAATCGTATATACGGACGGCTTGCTTCACGTTTGTGCTCCCAGGATCACAATCTGTAAAAGCTTGTAATTTGGCTTTTTATCAGAGCACCATGTCTGTCAACAAGTCTGTAAGCAAGACAATGCACCTCTAACAGCTTCAGGAAATGTGTTTTATCCATTGCTATATATGCAATTATAAATTAACAATTTCAAGTCTTCTCCTTGGGTAATCTGGTTCCTTTCAGCTTTTTTAATGTCATTGTGTGATTTCAGGCTACACGGAGAGAGAGAGAGAGAGAGAGAGAGGGATAGGGGGATTTCTCTTTGAGATTCAACCCACTAAAGGGTTGTTTGAGATAAATCATCCCCGGTGTAAAAGGGGTTTCATGTTCGCAGCATAAGGTATGTTGGCCTACCTTGTAACTATTTCCCTGATTGCCTCATACTCCAAACATAGTCATCTGACATTGTTTTGTTGTATCCATCTCAAGCAGAGCGACGGTGGATTTGCTTGATTTCTTTAAGACAACAGTTCAATCATCCCTGCTATCCCACAGTGTCGCATCAGATTTTATCGCACAGGATATTCAAGGGTGTGCCGTGTGATTATCCCCTGACAATACAGATAAAAGCTATCTCTCTCTCTCTCAGTTTCCTAAACACATTGCTCAAAGATAGACACACACACACACACACTGATGATGCACCGACTTATGTACACGCGCACAGACACACACGCACACAATGAAAACCTTTAACGGTGTACAACCCCCCCCCCAGCTCAACGGAGAATACCAGGATTCCGTAGAGGAGCAATTGTTTCAATGCGAGACCCGTAGTGTACCCATTGTGAGCCAAGGCCACCATCATCAGAGAGACAGAGAAGAGAATCATCCCTGAAAGAATGCCACAGATCGTTTCCCCTCCCTCGGCTTCATCCCCTGGGAGACTGGCAAACAACAAGGCGAATCCATCCGATCGAATGTCACGCAAATACACAACCCCCACGTCCAGAAGTCCTGTGATTGCTGTTGGTATACCCTGGTTATTGACCCATGCTGTGTGTGATGTGTGTGTTTCTCTGACTGTGTATATTCAGGGATGTGTGTGTGTGTATATGTGTGTGTGCGTGTGTCTGTATTGTTTGTATCAGAGACGGATTGGAAGGCCATCACGAGCTGAGCTGACCCTATCTCCAAGGCTTGGAGGCTGCATGGAGAGATCAGAGCGAAAGCCAAACCCACTGTCTCCTAGTGTGATGGAGGAAGGATCTATGTCTGTCTGAATGTGTGTGTGTGTGTGTGTGTCTGTGTGTGTTTAGAGACAAGATGACATAGCCCAGAGCCCCTCTGCAGGTACAAAAGATAAGGGGGAAAGAGAAATGGGCAGCTCCACAGATGGTGGAGGGCTCTGGTGAAACAGTTTGCGTGTTTGAAAGTGTGAAGGATGACACTTGGTCACATGTATATGCATATTTAAGCACAGAAATCTTGACAGAAACTTAAAGTCAAATGCAAAATAGAGTATCTAGTCACTTCAGGCTGACTTTACTGCAAGGTGATTTAACCTGTTGTTTAAAAAGTTTTAAGGATAAGGCTGGCGTTTTTATCTAATACAGGACTGTGTGGAAGTCTTAAACCACTTCTCTTATCTTTATATTTTACTAGGAAAATGGGAAATAGGTGGGAAATTTACTGGAACATGTGCAAACAGAAAGGGAAATACAGTATCTATGTATCTAGATTTTGTTTAATTCTAATGAACATGATATTTTGGTATGACCACATTTATCCTTCAACACAAGAGAGTCTAAACTCTCTTAGGAAAGTCTTTTTGGGTAATTTTTTTAAGTTGTCTTTGGGAATAGTTCTCTGGACTATATGAAGGACATCTAAAGCTCTCTTTGGATGTTGGCTACCTTTTGGTCCAGTCTCTGTCAAGATGATCCCACACCGCTTTAGTAATGTTGAGGTCTGGTGTCCGGGGAGCCCAATCTATGACTTATGGTGTTCCACTGTGTGGTTTTTCTATCCAGTTATGCTTTTACTCGATTGGCAGTGTGTTTGGAATGACTGGTGAAAAATGCTTTCCAGGTGGTATGGTGGATGGTGGATCATAATCTGATGGTACCACCTCCGTATATATTTATGACATAAACCAAAAGTTCCAAGTTTGGATTCATGCCTCCACGAGACCTGTTGCTGCTGATTCTCAGGCCTAGTCCACACGTAGCCGGGGTTTTTCGAAAACGAATATCCGCCCCTAAAAAAACTTCCTCGTTTTCAAAAAAACTCCGTCCACACGTAACTGCATAAGGGCATTGTTAAGCACATTCATTGACATGCCAGACTTGTAGACGGCAGTAGTTCCCCGTATCCTATCCAGTCAGGTTAACTTTATGCCTTCCTGCTTACGTTCAACAAAACATGAAACATGTAAAAACCAACAAGCAAAAAGCGCTTGGACAATTGATAACGCGAGCGCAGCTCTGCGGGCATCCATGCTGTAGTGCAAACACAGTTCGCAAACCTGACGTCAGCATTTTTGTCGCAGAAAGTGACGTCGCGGATCCTAAAACTCCGGTTAAGTCTGTCCACACGCAAATGCTGAAAACGGAGCAAACGCAGATCTTCACTTTGGCCGGAGTTTTTAAAAAGATCCATTTTCGTGCCGTAAAACTGCATTTCCGTGTGGATGACAGGCCGAACCGTAAGAAAAATATCTTCGTTTTGGGAGATGAGCATCGGCTACATGTGGACAGGGCCTTAGTTTAGTTCTTGTGTAATTTGGCATCACTTTAGTCTTTTCTCCCATTTCCCTTCTTTAATAATGGTTTCTTCAAGAAATATTTTATGAACTTCAGCAAAAAAAATAGAAAGTAGAAAAATCGGCCAGGCCTGTGTTTGGTCTTTGATGGATTTTTTTTTCTTTTTCGGATGGATTCTTTTAATCTGCCACTTCTTTTGTTGTCAATGTAAGGTAGTCATACTCGAACGTCAAGGAAGGTGGTAGGGAAGCAGACTCAGCAGACATTTCGAGTTTCCTGAGGTGAGCAATGTATTCACAGTGGACTCCATCGCACGTGAAACTTACTAAAAATTCCCCTCAAAGTAACCTGATGAACAAACCTCAAACATACATAGATTTGTTGACACAGCTCTTCTCTCCTCCCTCATCTGAGTCTCGCAGAGACTAACTATATACAGGGCCGCCAATTTCCCTCCAATCAGTCCAGCCAGTACCACTCACTTGAGCTGGGAGATCTAAAACTCTACACAGATGACTAAAATTGACACAAAACTCTTCTGATTAGCACATTTACACAACTAAACGGTTCTATATACAACAAAAAAAAAAGATTCAACAAACTTCTTTAGACCATGAAACAAACAAAAGGAAGCATTTCTCTGGTAGAAGAAACCCCTCCTCTTGGTTCAACCTGCTGATGTCATGTCTGACATCATCAGCACTTTAATATCAGGAAAGGTTAGGCAGGGCTTTCCCCACACCTGACCTACATGAAGACTTGAAAAGAAAGTAAATAGTAAGTATGAAAAAATGACTTAATCTGCAATATAATAAAATAAAAAGGAACATTCAACGGAGTATTTGCCTGAATTCACTGGATGATTGTTTTGCCGGCAACAGAATGCTTACTCAAACAAACCCGGGATAGTCTGAGCAGCAATGTTACTTTGACAAATAGCAAATTATAGCAAATAAATACAGAGAAAGAATAATGTGCTTAATGTGCAAAAAAAAAAAGTCAACACGTCTGGGTCAAATGGAGAGCATTGCAACTGCTCATCCCCTTCCTCACAGTCCAGTTTTATCAAATGCTTTTATTGCACACCACGCTGATATAATCGTTCAGGTTAATAGCTCTTTACCCCTTGGTACAAAAATACTGTACTATGTCTGTCGAACTGTGTTATCATTGGCATTTTTGTATCAAACTAAAGAAAACATGTTTATGTGTTTGAGATTGCTGGTGACGAAGCAACTCAAGATAAGATTAAAAAAATGGTTCATCGCTAAGTTGTCCTTTAAGTGTAGACACAAACGTGGTTCTGTAGTTAAGTACCCTTTTTAATGCTTGAATGACTCACAGTGTAGAGTTAAGTCAAGTCTTTGAACTATTGTTTAAGACCACTTTAAAAAAATCAAAGGAAAATCTGGCTCATTGGAGGCGAAATATAAAGAAATGAAGGGTGTCTCGAGAGTTTTGCATAGTACTGTATGTCTGTGTGTGTGTATGTGTGTTAGTTGCTCAGCGTGATCCAATTTTCTTTGTACTGAAGATGTAAATTATTAAAAACACACACAAAGTTTCATTTAAAAACCAGCAGGACGTCATAGTTTCTAGCGAGCGCTACCAGAGACAGAGTATTAGTGGCATTAATGATGACTGTTTCGAGTTATGGCCTAGTGCAACTGTTTCCTATTTATCTGTTTTTAATAGTTAATTTACAAAAGCAGCAAAAAAACCTTTAGATGGCTTTTATCAGCCAGGTTCCAGCCCGCTGATCTGCTGCCCATCAGCGATTTTGTGTCTCCATAGTGAGGAAAAACAGCTGACAGTCAAGTCTTTGTATTTAGCACTAAGAATAGAGAGGTTATCATCCTATATTGCAGGCTAAAGCTGTGTGATCTGTGAAATTTTCAAACATCCTCTGGCAGCTCTAACCTCAAGCCAGAGCTTCTACTAACTGTGAATCACAGCTGCACAACTATCACGATATATTTTGGAGAGCTCTTTTTTTGCATAGCTCCGTCATGATCTTGGATATGCAAAAAGTGTCATGTAGTAGCTATAGGTCTGTGGTTACTTCAGGGTTATTTTCTGACTGTATCACCCAACCCACTGGGCAATTGTAAAGTTTTTTGCATGAACTTATTTGTCTGAGAAAAAAAAAATCATTCTAAACGGTAGTGGCAAAACAATAATGGCACCTGGAGTGTTTGGATTGCCTTTAAGCTTTCTGCAGTTCTGTCTGCCACTCAAAACAAAAAGAAAGGCTCAAATGTGCAATCAAAATGTAACAAGGACAGCTTTTGTGTTTTCTCTGGTAGCTACTGGTAACTCTCCCCAGGGAGCTGGAATAGCTTTTGGTGGCACTACCAAAACTAGTGGTGATAATACAAGAGTGAGCATCTGATGCTCTTTTTCGTGCATTAGATTCTTGAGAGAAGGCTTGAAATTTGAGAGGGTTGGAAAAGCAACATTCAGTATTTCTGCTTGATTAGTAAGTATAAAGCCTTACTACTTATTAACCTATTACAAGTGTAGGTGGGAATGAAAGCAACGTTGTCCTTGTGATAGAGGGCACAGAGGTGAAGGGAATTTTATTTTTCCTCCAACGGGAGACTGTCCTTTCCCAAATGCACTGAATCACAATGCATTTTTTTTTGCACTACACTTGTTTAATGTTCCTCATTTAAAAAAAAAAACAAGTTTCATAAGTTTGCAACTTAATTTCTTAGAATCACTATGAAGGTGCTCCTTGGCCCGCTATGGGTATTGTCCGAGTATAGTCACGTGAAAGAATAAAAGGTGACTGCTGCCATTGCTACTTCTCAGAAGGACATTTTACAAAATTATCCTTAAAAGTATAATTGGTTGCATTTAAATTCCACTGATGTGATGCTCTGCAAGAAAAGACGGTGTGACTAAGTCTAGTTTTTCTCTGTGGGATTTTTCAGTCCCCCTTAGCGGCACCTCTAGTAGCTGTGTTTGCAGTATATTTCAAATTGATGAAGCCAGCCGCAGCAGGAGGAGCTACACCGTGCATAATCTTATAAACTAGACAAACATTTTTGTACTCGACAAGGTTTCCTCAGCTAAGCAGATTATACTTGCAATGATGAAAACTGAATGGCTTCTTGTCTAAATTTTTAAGTGCTTCTTTGTACAATGATTCCAGTGGTTTTATGGGTGTATGGTGTGTATTCAACTACTTTGTTAGACAGTGGGAGGGAACGATTAGTTGGAAGCATATTTTTGCTGTCTCACTTAATAGGAAGTTTCTAAAACACTTTTGAGAAATAAATGTTACCTTATTTGGCATCAAGGTTTGACTGTAAATTTATTTTATTTTAACATTTGCATCTTAAACAATGTCTCTGTCTATGTTGTGCCTTACTTTTGGGTTGGAAAAAAAAGAAAAAAACAATGTTTTCTTTAGTTTTTATCATAGAAAAAAAAATTCATTGTTTCATCATCACATTAAATTACACATACACGGAAGACAAATCATTTAATATCTGTACCGAATAGGAGTGGGCCCAGTATCGAACCCTGTGGAACACCAGTTGATATATACAGGGGATTGTGTTTATAACCATCCATTTTGACAAATTTCTAGGGCTATGAGAGGTAGGATTTCATTTCCTCAAATTTTCATGAAACGCTATATGCAGTAGTTTCTATGGATCTCCTAAAAAGGTTTGCGAGAAGTTGCAAAAGTAACTCGTGATCTCGCAAAACGATCCTGCTACTTTTTGATAGCGGTTCTGGTGAAGGGTGCCGTACAGTACGGAGCAGACATGGAGGAGGATTTTGAACATTTCCTGCGGTCAAGAGAGGTCCCACAAGAGGACATCATACACACAAACAAGACAAACTGTGTCTACTGCCAAGCACAATTTTAATATCTTCATAGTTTACTCCAAGCTCAAAGTAAAAATCTATGAATCGCTTAAATCGGTGTGTGTCCTCCATCACTGTGGTTGTTTCTAAGGTTCAGTGGTGCTGACCTGGAGGTGTATGGACTTTTGCGAGATTTCGCAAAAATTTTGCGAAATCCCGAGTTTGCGGGATCTCGCAAAAGTTCATCTTATTTTTTTTTTCTCCCATGTCCCCTGCAGGGCTCCGTAAGTTTCTCTTTAATTGACACTAAAACTAAAATTGTATTTAGTGCACAGCAAGAGTTTACTTTATTGAAAATAAAATAAAATGTAGTCATTTAAAGTATACTTTGTATTACTTGTAACAAAATATTTTCAGAAGTGTAAGTTAAAGATTAAATTATGAAATCTGAAAGCTGCAAAAGAACCAGTTAGAATAGCAGTTTCTTAGAATGCAATAATGATGTTCGGCACGAAAATAAAGTCCCACAAATCCCTTCTGTCTAAAACTAGAGTAAATCCTACTTTGCTGTCTGTGCCAGTATCAATTATAAATCTATAAATGATTTTTTTTTAGTGTAGCATGAGTACAGAAAAAAAATGGCAATGCTGTCCGAAAAATCAGAGATAAACAGGTTTTAACTACAAATGCTGTAGTCACCGTGATGGGTCGTCACTATTTTTGAGATATATATATATATTCTTGTCTTTTTAAGTTAAAAGAAATATTGCTTGCCCTCTCCTATTCAACTATTTATTTTCAACTGCTTTTGACTTATCCCAAACACTTACACATTACTCTTCATCAAAATGAACACACAAATAACCTGCAGTTTAAAGTGACTGGCACCATGGGCAACAGCTGCTGCAGGCCCGAGGTTCCCCTCATAGTTCTGTCTAATCCTAATGCAGGTTAATCCAACTCTGACCTCCTCTAGTCCTCACTGACCGATCATATCTCCACCTCTTCCTCTCTTCCCCGTAGACTCTGCTCATACAGTCATTTTCAGCTATCCTTGTCTCCCATCACTTGCAATCTTTTTCTCACGTCCTCCCTCTATCCCGTATACGTCCCTTATCTTTCTCTCTCCTACTTTTGACCCCACCTTGCTGTCTCTCTTCCTCTCCCCACCTCAGAGTTGCCTTAAGGAGATTTCAAAGCCCATTCGGCAGCAGTTCTAACTGCCAAACTGATGGCCAGATAAAGTCCCCATTTACCTTGTCCTCAGTTTCCCATTAAAGCCCATTTTTGGAGACCGTAACTTTAGAGGAAATGGGAAGGAGCGTGGAGAAAAAAGAAATCAGCCCCTTGGCCACCCTTAAGCCCTTTTTGCTGTTTATTTGCAGCAGCATGAAGGAGGAAGGGAAGTTTTTAGAGGAGGAAAGGAAGGAAAAGTAGAAATAGGACTGAAAAGGTGACTTGAAGTGTCAGTGGTCCTGTCCCTATAGGAAGGCAATGTAGTGCGTAGCTGCACCCTCGGGCAAGGTAGCTTCATTGGCGGCAGAGATGGATGATCCGGAACACTGTACACTGTGTGCGTATAGAAGTTACAGTCATTTTGCCTGCACAAGGGCATAAGGCACTCTAAGTAGCTCAATTAAAATGTATATTTTCCTCATTTACTGCCCTCCTGGGTGAGCTGAAGAGATGACAGTGAGGGTTTTCTAAAGGTTGCATGGGCCGTTGTGCATGAGGGCATTTTGACAGGTGAGTGCATTTTAAGGGGCATATTTTAGGATAAAGGCAGGGAGTGGGTTGCTTGTTGGCACAGATGTATAACCGTGCAATGGTGCATACCACATGTGGTCCCCAGAGAGCCTGGGCAGGGTGCCAGCACAAGTTGGCACTGTCACCTTCAATGACTTGGGCATCACTGCCGCCACAGGGGGCCCTTTTTTTAAGCAGTGTATTTGCTCCCAGGGGATTGGCACATGCAGATAATTGGGTGTTAAAGTGAATTATTTTTGCTCGTTATAATTTAGCACACTCCATTATTCATTCGTGTTAGCCACATTTTGGTTAACCCGTACAAGCGCCGTGTGCAACCTAAAAAAAAAACAACCTCTTGTCTGTTATGTACCCTGAAACAATGAGAATAATGTATAATTTGAATTATGACATAAAAAGCCTGAAGGAAGCAAGCCTTCAGAGTACAAAAACATTCCTTTTGACCGTTTACATGAGCCACCAAAGCTCAGCTAATGCAGAACCCTAACCTGTTGCTGTCTGTCCAGTGTGCTTATGACCATGTGTGTCCTTTTGCACCCCACGTCCATATAAACCGGCAGAAGCTTCCCATTCTAGCTGTCAAGGACACAGTTCAAGCAGCTGAGGGTAGTCATAAATACTTGAAACAAAGTTGAAAGGTCTCCACACTCCCAGGCAGCATATTTAGGGATTCCTCGTTTGAAGGGACAGATGCAGCAGTAATGGTCCACTGTAATCACATGCTTGTTGTTCTTTTCCAGGGTGCACAGGGTATTTCTTTGCCTAGCAATCACCAGTCAATCCATCACAGCTTTTATTGGAGGAGCAAATGAGAATTAAGACTTATATTTTTGTTGTTAGCTCAAAGTGGTGCATACACCTTGGGTATACCTAATTTTTTATCTATAAAGAAATACCCTAATAGAAACTTGCACTGTTTTGTCAATATTGATAAAGTAAGAAAAAGAAAATTTATATATTAGTGTTTCACATGTAGATAAAAGACGGATACATGATCCTGTAATAGGATCATGTCCATCATATTATATATTCCAAGCAATAATTTTAATAAGATGATTGCTAAAACTTTGTGCTGCCTTTTTGTAAAAATCAAAGCCTTCTCACTCTGTCTGCTCAAGGTCTTTTTACCTCATTATTCAGCAAGTTTTCTATTGATGGCCACAGCTTTGGAGTGAACACAGTGCCCACAAATGGTAAAATAAACCTTCCTCTCACACCTTTTCCCTCTTTTTCTCCCTTCATCTCATGTATGCACATATGTAGTCACAAATATAAATCTTACCTGGGTCCCTTGGTATCAAAGAAAGACTACTTTTGGCCCCTTGGGCTGTTTTTCTGAGCTGTGCAGCAATCAAGGGCCAGAGAACTGCCTGTTAGTGCAGGATTAAAGCTAGCCCTCTCCACATCCATCAGGGGATAAGGCCACACACAGCCCCGCTACTCATGGGAAGACTGACACTAGCTCTGTCTTCAGGCCCAAATTGATCCCACCCAGCTATTTTATAGATTGCATCCAGTGGAGAACCGACTTTTTGAAGAAGCGCTACCCCTGATACTGAGTTAGGTCAAGAACAAAGAAAAATTCCCTCAAGATGCACAAGGCATCTGCAAATCTTCGGGGAGGGGGGAGGGAGATGGCAAAGGGGCAAATAAAAAAAAAAAGAAAAATATAATACTGATGTCAAGGAATTTCTAAACCTTTATTGCTATTATCATTGCAGAGTTCATAATGGATGCCAAAGTTTCTTTAGAGTTCATTTAAATGATTTCCTCATTAACAAATTGCTATTATCTAACTTAATTTATTTTTCCCCCCCAATTCACATTGGGGGGGAAATACCTTGCACACGGTCAGCAGATATACCCGTTGCTATCTTTCTTTTTCAGACTTTTTCCTTCTTTTCTCTCGCCATGCTATTGCTCTGTCCCTTCTAGGCCTGGGGAAGAAGGATTACTGCTTGTTGTCACAGAGCGCCCTTCGCTAACCTGAAACAAGCTTGTTTTATGATAGGCCTTCTTTTTTTCCCCTTCCTATTCTACATACTGCTACATTGCCCCTTTCATATGGAGGGCAAACCAAGCAGATAGCCTGGCCTTATCTTATCCTCATTCCCTCTTCCTCCCTGACAAGATGAAGGGAGAAAAATACAAGTTGTTGTAGTTAAGAAGGGAGCTGAGATTCTCATGCCTTACAGTACCGCTATTGTGCTTTTTATAGTGGTTCATAATTTAAAAAAAAAAAAAAAAACCCGCAGATCATCATCATTGTTTTTGTTGCTTTTTTACATCTGTTAGTCTCCTGTTATCAGTTAGCTTGCTCTGACCGAAGCATTGGTTGCCCACAGAAGAGGCACGGCTTTGTAACTTTGCAAACAATTTGCTGCATGCACAAAAAAAAAAACCCTATATAATAAATTAAAAAATCATAATATGGGCACTTTAACACTGTCCTTGGCACAGCTGAGTATGTATTTATGTGTAAACACACTGGTTTAACTGTCTGATGCAAAGTGCACTGTGTGCATCGATAGCTTGCACTTTAAAATGCTGTATTGTTAAATGCAAGCATGAATTCTCAGGGTGCATCAGGACCATTTTATGTAACATCTCTCCCACATGCAAGAAGCTGCTCACATCGAGGGAGCTGCGCCCCAGGGTACCCAGTGCTGAGAACCCCCGCCACCACTCCCCCCCCTTCTCCCCTTTCTGTTATCCCACTCTTTCCTTGACTTTCTTGTGATACATGATTGATCTATGTGCTGCTGGACTCAGGTGGGCTGTTTTTATCCAAAGCATTTCTCAGAGAAGACTAGTGCTTTAAATGATTTATGGCCGCGTGCTCTTTGAGTGCGGGTATGTCTGTGAGCATTTTTGCGTCTTGGCGTGACCGCATGCATGTTAGTTGGCAAGTTTGCAGCTATTTGCATCATGAAACGTCTGAAGTATTGCTTGAGGAAAGATCGCTTGTGGACAAGAAATACAAACAACATGAACGGAGGTATAACAATGAAAAGCAGTCTGGATTTTAAATTCATGGCCAACAGCGTTCAAAGTTCAAAGTTCTAGTTGAGAGGTAGTAAGAAAAGGAAAGGAATAGATAGGAGTTCCCCAAGGTTCAATTGTAGGCCCTGTTGCAAACCACAGGAATCTCATCCCAGAATAATAACAGGAACTTCCTTCAAGTTTACAGTACTTACGGTTCAGAAAGCTGCTTCAGTATAGTGTGAAAGTTCGTGATCCACATAGAAAGATCTAATCCATTAAAAGCCTTGTCAGAAAGACCACTTTGCTCCCAACAGAGCATGCCAAACTAGGGCATGATTCTCACTTATACTGACCACCTGCTTTTTGACAATCTGCCAGGGGGAGAGTGAGAGACCCTTTAACGCAGCCCCCTCCCCGAGCCCCGTGAATGAGGTCAGCCCATTTCCCAGGTGTGTATATGTACGCGTGGAGGAAGTGATGGAGGAAGGGAATGTCTGTGGGAGGGTTTCCACCTAAGTGCCAATTAGCGGCTAAAGTTATAATCATCAGTCACAGGAGAACAGGTGGAATGCTCTTTCGGAAATGCCTCGGTGAGATTTGTGATTCACGTCTTCGGCATTTCACTGAATTCTGAACTTATGAGAATCCATAACTATTTGATGAGCTTTTTTAAGATTATTTTTATGGCATTGCCGCTTTATTGGGCTGTAGTCTAAAGCAATAGCAAATAGGCAAGAGTTTGGGAATGGCTTACTGTGGAGCTTGATGGCTAGGCTTAATCTTAAGATGCCAAACTCAGACTCATAACTATACTATATTATCGCTATTATCCATTGCAGCATGAAGCTTTCCCACAGCGATGATGTTTTTCATAAGCCTCGAGTCCCTCTATGCTATTTCAAACTACATTATCTCTGTGACTCCCTTCTCTTTCTGTCTGTTCTCGTCTGTCTGTACATGCTATGTGGAACATGGAGACTCACTGAGCGTTCAATCTTTCATGGTACTGCTACACTTCACTCCTGTTTTGACACTCTATTCAGTCAGCATGAGAGAATAGCCACTCACTCTGGCTGTCAGTCTTTCTTTTGTTCCTTCTTTTCTTGCTCTGTTCCCTCCATCTCTCTCTGCCACGGCGAGTCTAATGCCTGCAAACACAGGCAGCTCAAAATGCGCCAATAATAGGTGTGTTGGTACTGTATTTGTTGGAGTATTAGAGCCAAGGAGGAGATGAAGAAAGGCACTGAACACTATGATTAAGTATAAAGACACGCACGCACACCCACACAGACACACACACACACAACTACATTCCTAGTAAATGTCAACCTTTTTGATATTCTGATGGTTCACCCTGATTTCTCTAAGCAGATGATGCATGGCCACTGCAAATGAGAATATACAACGAACGCGCACCGTCTCTCTCTTATATCCTGCTAATTCAGCTATGAGTGAATGAAGCGCAGGTTGGCCCACTTAGCAGGACATGTGGGGCCTGCATGAAGTTCAGAAAAATAAATAGTCGCTGCAACGGCAGATACTTACGCGTGGTACGTGTGTGTGGAGCGCAGGTGTACGATGTGAACGTACATGTTTGAGACATGACAAACACTGTTGTCAAATATTCAAAAGGAAGGTGCACCGCATGACACAGTTAATCTGGGCATTTTTTTAGTCTCGGCTTGTTATTGCGGCTGTTTTGAATTTACAGATAATGTGTTTGTTAGTGTGTTAGTTTAATATTTTTACAATGCATATACACTGATCAGGCATAACATTATGACTGTATGCCTGCTATTGTTTTGGTCCAATTTGCTCACATCACAGCCCTGATTCATCAAGACATGAACTAAGTTGTGCTTTGGCACCAAGATGTTAGCAACAGAAACCTTAAGCTGGAAGATGAGGCCTTCATGGATTGGACTTGTTTGTCCTGCACATCCAACAGATCCTCAATTAGACTGAGATCTGAGAAAGTCAACACTACCAACTCGTTGCTGTGCTCCTTAAGCCATTCCTGAACCAGTTCTACTTTGTGGCAGGGAGCATTATCTTGCTGAAAGAGGCCACAGCCGTCAGGGTGTGCATAGCCTGCACCAATTCTGCATAGGTAGGTGGTACATGTCAAAGTAACATCCACATGGATGACAGGACCCAAGGTTTCCCAGCAGAACATTGCCCAAAGCATCACACTGCCTGTGCTGTGTTGCCTCCTTTCCATAGTTGATCCTGGTGTCAGGTGTTCCCCAGGTAAGTGACACACAGGCAACCGGCCATCCACGTGATGTAAAAGAAAATATGATTATTTAGACCAGGGGTATTAAACTAAAATTTGAGGAGGTCCAGTTGGAGAAAATCTTGGAGAAAATCTTCTCGAGCAGAGATCCGGGACATCATAATGTCTAACATACGTTATGATTGTGATAGAGAAGCAGCCTTTATTTTTTAATAAAATTAATATCTGAACGTATGAACAATAAACTGTCAGATCAATGAAAATAAAAGTTAAAAACCTGAGTGGGACCTGAGTTCAGACTTGGGTGGGTATGATTGTTCAAAAGCTTTGTGCTTTGTCTCATAGTGGCGTTTGACATTTGCCACTTTTAATCAGTGCCACGGTTTCCGAACATATGAGACACACTGGTTTGCTGCTTGCGGCCGGAAGAATGAACATATATGCGCCGGTCCATTCAGTCTTGAAAGTTCTATTTTCGGTGTCTACTTTTCTCTTTTTTGAAAGCGCCATAGTTGTTTTACCTCTTGTGACTCCCACTCACGTCTTGTCTCACTGTATCGTTAATCGTCTCGCTTGTCATTCGCCTCTCACCGTCTCTTTCCTCTGTCTGTCTGTGTCTGCACTCAGCGTTGCGATTGCCTTGAATGCGCAGATGTGATTAGCTAAGTAGTGTCACGTGGATGGC
>VUQR01011171.1:0-18003 GCA_015108515.1 Hemichromis elongatus | reverse complement strand
GGAACTAGTCCTCCTTCTGTCCTCTCTACTTGTAATGTACATACCAGTGGCAGCAAAACAGACCCAGAGCTTGAGGCCGCCGCCACCACCACCACCCTGTACCCCCACCATCCTGTACCCCCACACTTGGTACAGTGTTCTTAGGTTTGAAGCCTCACCTATACTCTTCTTGATTCTGGAATCTGTCGTGCAATCACATTTCCAATCGAAGCTGCTGTTGTGTGAAGTAATGGTGTATTTAGTTTCACTAGTCACTAAAATCTGAATGCTTATGTTCATAAATGCTTTTTCATTTCCTCAATTGCTAATGAAATATGCTGCACAGCCTTAACAACACATTTATATTTGGTCTAATATCTCAGAATTACCTGTTTGTCTGTTTACCTGTTAGTGTTGGAGGCATTTGGCAAACAGACGGATGTCAAATTACCCACAGTGCTGAAGAAGGAGCTGAAAGGAGACACTGAAAAGTGTCTCATCGACCTCGGTAAGTTGATGTTTGTCATCATCAGTTTATGTAGTTTTAATCTTATATTCTGTTCAAGGTGGGGGTGGGGTGGGATCAAAGGTCGTGTGAACGATGAAATGTGCATCACAAATGTGATGTCCTAGCAAGTCTTGTGTACATTAGGATCAGGAAGATTGAGCAGCAGAACCTGAAAACAGATTTCCAGTATGGGCTATGACACAGCTGTGAGGCAGTGCAGCATCTGGACTCGACTCAGGATCAGTTTGTAACCGTTTGTCTCTCTTTGATGTCCATAGCAAAGTATGCCTGGAACACACCAGCTGTCTTTGCCCAGAAGCTTGTTAAGGCTTTGGAGGTGTGTAGAAATGTTTTATTTCATGTGTGTGTGTGTGTGTGTTCATTCACAAAAATGTACAGTGAGTTTTGTATTTTAAAAGGAAGGTTCAAGTCTGTAAGAAATTTTACATTTTTTTGGACTAATGTAGGCTGGATGTCTGAAACTGTTCCAGCAGTTTAAGTCTGAGCACTTCTTGTAAATTATATTTAGAAAATGCCACAATGAGCAGCTTAGACTTTTGCCTCAGACAGTTGAGAGTACTTGTACAGTTGAGAGTACTTGTACAGTTGAGAGTACTTGTACAGTTGAGAGTACTTGTACATACTATTTGGTTATCTTAGGAGACGGTGAACCTGTGTCCCATATACTGCACAGCAACAGGACCACTGTGGGTTGCTGAAGGAGTCTGCTCAGCAGCTAACTCTTAAATAAGTGTTTTGAGCCAAACCCCAACATAAAATCTATAGAGTATAACCTTTTAGATTATTTTTTTTACAGTGTTCAGTAACCAAAACTTTGCTCTGCTCTTACAGAAACCAGGCACGTGTGAGAAAACGCTCAACAGGATACTGGTGAGTCGCTCTGAGGTCGACCTCAAGAAGGTCAAGGAGGTATACTGGAACTGTCAACAAAGATCCCTAAATGATGACATAGAGGTAAAAAAACAAACAAACACAAAAAATCCCGTTATTATGTTGTTTTTAGTAATTATGAACTCAAATGACAGCGTACAGTATTTGAATATTTCAGCTAATAATATCTTTGTCCCACAGAAAGACACCAAGGAGTGCTATCGGAAAGTCCTGCTTAGCCTGTGTGGAGCACTGTGAACTTCATCTGTTACCTTTTTACTCCGGAAACCGATACCAGCGTATTCTACTAAATGCTCGCAGCTTTAACTCTGAAATGCATGACTACTCTGTTCTATTGAGATTAAACTTTAATAAAGAAGTTATTCCAGCACCGAGCATTTCATATCTTCTTTCTGGCAAAATGCATTTCCTCTTTCTTTTAATATCCTTTGATATATAATGTATGAGGAAATATGTATTAAAATGATATTTGGTTATTAGAAATGCAGAAGATAAAATAAGTATTTTCTATTTAATCTTTACTTTATGTCAGCAGTAAGCCTTTTTATAATCATATACACTCATAGCCTCCACCAGATAACTGGCAAAACCATCTAGGGTTAAAATAAGGTTTTTGAATTGGTTAATATCATGCGCTTATATTATTTTTAGTGCTTTCAAAACACAAAATGCTTTTTAAAAAACAAACAAAAAACAAATCTCCAATGTCAAAATGTATGAGGCTTTTTTTAAAGGACTTAGGGGAAATTTGGTCTGTTTTGCATGTGTCTAAAAAGCGCTCGTTACACTGAGAGGTAAGCAGCATTTGGTCCCAGATGCAGGATCCGAGAGACAAAACATGAACTCGACACTCCGCAGGAGAAACAAAAAGATGCAGTGCAGAAGAAAAACAACCTGAATATGCGAAGCAGAGAAGGACACGGCATAGAGGGAGGACACGACACAGGGTAACTTTTAAAAATATATTTTGTTTTTTTCTTCAGAAAGAAAGAAGTAACAAAAATGTAAATAAAATAAGTTTATAATAGAGTAAATTAAAAAAACAAACAAACTATACCTTCTGCGCAGGCGCAACGCTGACGAGTGCCTGCACGTGACGTGGACAGTTTACCGTGTCCGGAAGTGCTGTGGCAACACGGGCAGCTCGGGTGTTTGATTTTCTTTATCCTGTCGTTGCGGATTTTTCGGTTATTACGGCCACTTCAGACTCACAACTTTTCAGTATCGTTTTCTGACCGCGCGTCCACAAGCGTCTGGGTCACGTGAACCGTACACCGAGGACGTGACGCCACTGGAAACTTTGGGCAAAAAGTGGCTAGCTAGCCGGCTAATACGCTAGCAAGGCTACCAGCTGATTGTAGTTTACGCCTCAGACATTGACGGGAGGATGAATAGGACGCAGAAGAAGCCTGTTTGTTTTCTCCGGCGGTGAACAGACGGTAGTTAAAGCTGACTCTGCTGCGGGCAGCGATGTAAAGGATGCACACGTAGCAGAAGTAACTCTCGGTGGAGTGGAGCTGGTGGGTTTGGGGAGCTTGAAAATGGAAGAAAAATACAGCAGCAACGTGCTCTCGGGGGGTCAGCTGGGGATGGTCGAAGTGCCTGATTCCAGGTACGATCTCCTCCCTTCGTGCTTTAAACTCTGTCAGTTTAAACTGTTATTATGTGACGGCATCAGTGAAGTCTCCTCCATGCGTCTGCATTCCGTATGCTAGAGTTTGTCAAGAATTGATGACTCTATAAATTGGCCACAGTATCGGAAAAAGTATTTTTTCCGGTATAATATTTTCCGGTATAATAACCAGTATTATTAATAAATTACTATTAATTATGTCTTAATCTGAGCTGAATGTTGGTGTAAAAACCTTCAGGATCAATCCCAGTCTGCTATGTTTTAGTGGGCATCTACAAAGGGTCAGGGGTTATCTTAGAATCGGTTTCTCCAGGCTGTTGTGTCACGGGCTGTGGTGCTGCTGCTGCCCCAGCAGACCACAGCACACTCCATTCACCACAACTAACTGACCAAGTCTTCCAACTCGTCCTTAGGAAATAGAGGCCGATCGTTTCCTTCTTCTATACAGCCTCTGTTCTTGACTTCCAGTTCATCTTGTTGTAGATGTGGACACATGGGTACTTGTACTCGTCCACCACATCAGCATCCTGTTCCAGGATGGACACAACTTAAGTTGTTCACCAGCTCTCTGCTCTAAGGAGCTGTAAAGAAAAGGCGTCTGGACTTCTTTAGGTTGCTTGAAGACGTTTCACCTCTCATCCGAGAAGCTTCTCCAGCTCTCTGCTCTTATTCATATTATTCATATTTAGAAGCCGATGATTCCTCTTAGATCACTCAACAAAATCATTAAACTAGCACTCTGTAATCCTTCTCCTGCCCATGACTAATGCATCCATATGTAACAGCTGCATGATGGCATCTACAGGGTGCAGAATCAACACGTGCACATTTCTTTGAAAAAGCTACGCGGCTAAAACACACAGATTCCCTTAAATCCCTCAGTAAATTAAAGTTTTTCTTTTTACTCGTCTACACCTAAACGTGGCCAAGGCTAAAGAGATGGTGCTAGTTTTTAGGAGGGGCCAGGTCTAAGGTAAATATTCCTGTCCTGGGAGAAGAGGTAAACCTGATGGAAAACTAGACCAGACTGGAAAAACAACGCAGAGGTTTCAGATTCTGTCTGTTACTTCTATGAAGTTTGCTCGTAGCTAGAATCGCTGTAGATGACAGATGCTTTGGCTCGTATCACACACAGCCGTACTAACGTGTTCTTTCCTTGTACAGGTTAACCAGGTACATTGTTCTGCTGGTCATCTCGAAGCTCCTCAAAGCTCTTGGGATCTTTGAGTCATATGATATCCTCAAAGTGGTTCATATAGTTCAGTTCATCTTCATACTGAAGTTAGGGTAAGTACTTGTGTTTGTTTTGTGTATGATTGTTAGTTAGGGCTGCTCTGTAGTGACAAACATCTTAATTACAGTTACACTGGTCAATGTTTGTTGACTTCACAAACATCACACACTTACGGTGAATAGCTATAACGCCCATCGTCTCAGCTGAACTTGTTACCGGCTGCAGTGAGTCGTTAAAAGACAAAATGTGATTTTTCACTGAGACTTTTTGCTGATTTTGTATTTATGGATGCTGCAAACATGTTGATTGCGTGCGTGTGTTTTGGTTTTAGGAGTGCAGTGTTTCTGCTGTTTTTCCAAAAACCTTTTTCATCTGGAAAAGTCATCTCAAAAAGACAGGTTTGTCGGACATTGAATTTACAGCTTTTTGATAAATCTTTGGTGATGCATGATAGGCTTTCTCATATATGTCGTGGTTAAGATATTTTAAGTCTGGCTTTGCAAAGGGAAAAAACACCCAGTGCATCGTATTAATGTGTGTTGATGAACCTGTTTTCTTTGCAGTGGATAAAGTTGCTAAAGCATGCTGTTTTCAGCTGTGTCATATCCCTCCTGGGCTTCTTCGGCCTAACTCTCTGTGGACCTCTTAGGTAAGAAGTAGTTTGTCCCATTGTGCTTCTTTGCTATAAAATTGTTGTTTGGCGGTCTCTTGATCCTCAACAAGAAAGTCGGGTCGGCGTGAGGTGCACAAGGACACACCGTTGATGGAATTTGATACATTTAAATCGGTTGGGGTTGTGGGTTTTTAACTATCCAACCATATCAAAGATCGTCCCACAGTCTCCAACCTAAACTGCTGCATGTAGTGATGGCAGACATGATTGTTTTGACGTAACACTTCCACTGGGATTATTTGACACCCGTCTTATGTCTGCATGTTTCTGCAGTTAGTACAGTAGCATCTCACACACATGCTGTGTTTGTCTGACGTCTGGCAGTGTGTTCTTTTGTTTTTGCTGTTTACTGGTGGCTGAGAGCTTCTGGGGCTCATACAGTATTACAGCCCAGCAGGTGCTGGTAAAACCCACAAATCCATATTAAAACTGTAACGACCGGACGCCGCAAGGGCTTCTTCCCCCAAGCAGTCAGAGCCCTCAACTCACTACCACCAAAAGACTGATAAACACATACAGCCTTACAAACACTTTACAATATTTATCAAAAGACACAAAAACGCACACAAATCCACTGCAAACTGGACCTGGGATCAATATGCAGTCACTCAGTCACATAGTTACTGAACACATCGAAATTATACTATATTTGCACACTTTGCATCTTGCACATGTCTTCATCCTGTCTTCTCTTTAATATCCTGACAATAACTTGAACCTGGTATTTAATACCTCCTGCACGATCCACTTTGTATCGTTTCTGTCCTGTCTCTGTTTATCGTAAAGTTAGTATTGTATCATTAGTAATTAGTACCTTTTTATCCCTTAATTTTTACCAAAATGTATTTATTGCTAATTCCTAGTTTTAAATCTCTTGGAGATCATTTCATATCATTTATATACGTATAAATGCACCATGGAGGGGCGTGGGGTGACACAGCACTTCGATACACTGTGTACTGTGTATACCACTGTAGTGACAATAAAGCTCTTGAATCTTGAATCTTAAGACCAGAGAAGGTGACAGGCACTCTTCCTGCACTGAGCTACTTTAAAGTGGTGATTTAATGTAGAAGGCAATGTTACTTTACAGAGCTATGATCTTGTGTTACATGGGGTTTTATTGGCTTCTGTTTAGATTTTCACTTATTTACTTATTACTTTCTGCATTTAATTGAACTTCTTCTGCATAATTTCCATCTTATTAAGCCATCCCTACCTCCTACAAGTGTTTCTGAGAGTATCTGCAGACTCACAGCTGTGTTCAAGTGTATGATTAAAATTGTGTCTTTCACAGAACGTTGTTGCTGTTTGAGCACAGTGACGTGGTGGTCATCGCTCTCCTGGGTGTCCTCTTCACAAACTCAGGAGGAGGGCCATCAAAGGTAACTGACCAATTACAAGCCGCCTCTCTCCTCCATGTGCAGTTTAAGAACTGCTCGATCCTTATAGATCAATTAGATTTAGAGCGAGTATTATAGAGCAGGCAAAGAAGCACAAAACTGGAGAATAATAATAACTCAAACACTGATTACTGTGAAAACGGTAACTCTGTGTTAAGTGTTTATAATGTACATTTCTGTTTGCTTTGCTGTGATTGGTGCAGACTCGAGGTGCTGCTTTGTTCATCGTCGCTGTGATCTGCCTGCTCCTCTTTGACAACGATGACCTCATGGCAAAGATGGCCGAGCACCGTATCCTTTGAGCTCCAGTGTTTGTTAGTTTGCGTTGTTATGCCTCTGTCCTTTACTGCGTTTGCCTTGATTCCTCTCGTAACCAGCTGAGGGACACCACGACAGCGCTCTCACTCACTTCCTGTACACTGTGATTTCATTTCTAGGGGTAGCAGATCACAAAGTGAGTAAAGATTGTTCCCCACCTTCATGGTTTTTCTTTTTTAAATATTGGCTTTCCAATAATTTAATTCAGTTTGTATACGACAGGAGAAAGAGTCTGGGCTCCTTCTATGTGATTCAGTCGCTTTTTGCCATATGTATGTATGTTTGTGGTCTTTGTACTTGTACTTCCTGTCAGGGTGGTGTTGTGCTGCTGGTGGCTTCCCTGTGTCTGAAGGTGGGCTTCCACACGGCCTCCAGGAAGTTGTCGGTGGAGATCGGTGGTGCCAAACGTCTCTATGCCCTGGACAACCTGGTTTCTGCCGTGGTGCTGCTGCCCTGGGTCGTAGTGCTCTCTGCCACCACAGAAGTGCGTGCATCAGATCACGTGATGAAACATGTTTGTTGTTTAGCTCCCCTTGTTGTAAATCGACGAATCTCGTCTCAACCGCAGAGCAAAGTGGAGTCGTGGTCCTCTCTCGTCCTGCCTTTTGGGATGATCATCTTCTCCGTCACGATCCTGGAGTTTTACGTCGAGGCCGTCTGCAGCGCCAAGATGGAGACGCCGAGGTGCGCCCGTTATGGCGCCTTGGCCCTCTTCTTCAGCGCATTGCTTCTGGCCAACTTCTGGACTCACCCGCTGACTGACCAGCTGCGCTCCATGAGCAAACCAGCGCACCACGGCAGCACGGAGCACGTGCTCTCTGGGGGAGTGCTGGTTAGCGCCATCTTCTTCATTATGTGTGAGTGACAAAAATTAAGTGACACTGCCTACAGAGATTTTAAGAAATGCATGATGGGATTTGAAAAAATGGAGCGAAGACCCTTCAGGAAGTGCCGCACAAAAATCAAGAGCTATTTTAGAAAGTTGTCGCATTGCAACATTTAGTTTAATGTAGCAACATCTGAGAAAATGCAGTCACAAGCGCACTAATGATTTTTGAGAAAATTAAAGAATTTTAAGTGCGCCTTATAGTCCGGAAAATACGGTAATAAAAACGAACTAACAGGAAGGGAGCAAAGCCACTCTGGAAACTAGTCGAACTAAACTGGAAAAATAAATACAAACTAATTAGAAATGGATGATAATAACAAAAACACCTGTTTACACCTCTCTGCCCTCCCTCCTCTCTCCCTGCAGCGTCCAATATTCTCTCGTCTCCTTCAAAGAAAGGCCAGAAGGGCACCTTGGTGGGTTACTCCCCCGAAGGGACACCTCTCTACAATTTCATGGGTGACGCCCTGCAGCACACGTCCCAGTCCCTTCCCCGATTCATCAAAGACTCGCTGAAACAGATCCTGGAGGAGTACGACTCCAGACAGATCTTCTACTTCCTGTGTCTCAACCTGGTGCGTAGGAAGCAGCTTCATATTTTAGACCGTCTAATTTCAGAATAAGAGCTTCGGACCCGAATCACAGTAGTACCAGAAAGCACAGTGCCAATTCTTAGAGGTCCATAAACGGGTCCGGGTATACAGGTCTCAGCTGTTTATTAGGATCTAATCATCTCCTTCATCTCAATGACATTTGTGCCTGGAAATGATATTTCCAACTAAAATGAATCTGAGTAATAAAGGTCATAGCTGCCATGAGGATAGAAGATATGTCACAATGACCCCAGGAGCTGTCTAACATTTCACCGTTGCTGGCAAAGAAACTCTCGTTGTCAACGTTAATGAAACTCCACATTTGTTAACCCTTAATGATCCTGATTCTTACGCTGTACTTATGTTTTGAATGGACAGTCTGGTTAATGAGTGATGGCTGTGTATGAATATGTGATTTGTGCCTTTAAAGAAAAACAAAACCAAATAACAGAATAAAACTGAACCAAGTATAACAGGTGGAATAAATGAAATGCAGAAGTTAATGGGTAGATGATAAAGTCTAAGCCCCAGTGAGCGCACAGGATTACCTCTGACTGAACGGAACGCACAGACAAGTCATTTCCAGTTGTCAATTAAAAAAAGAATTAGATAATCACATCTGGAGGTCATCTTAAATAACGTTATCTAATCCATGAATGCATTTCCAGCTGTTGAGAGACTGGCCTGCTGTGTTTGTGTGCATATTCTCTGTGTGTGTTCGGTAAGACTTTTGTTGCTCTGCATTGTTTCAGGCTTTCACCTTTGTGGAGCTGTTTTATGGCGTTTGGACCAACAGCCTGGGACTGATCTCTGATGGTTTCCACATGCTGTTCGATTGCTCCGCCTTAGTCCTGGGCCTGTTTGCTGCCCTCATGACCCGCTGGAAGGCCACCAGGATCTTCTCCTACGGGTAAAATCCATCAAGAGCTCGTGATCGTAAAAGTGGAGAACGTCACCTCCGGATGGATTCTTAATGAACTGAGTGTGCTGCGGTTTTGCAGGTACGGCCGTGTTGAAATCCTTTCGGGATTTATCAACGGCCTGTTCCTGATGGTCATCGCTTTCTTTGTCTTTGTGGAGTCAGTCACCCGTTTGTTGGATCCTCCCAACATCAACACAGACATGCTGACGGTGAGTAAAAGGCATCCTCCACAGCACGTGGATATCCGTTTATCTTCGGTTGCTGAAGTCACGCCTCTAATGCTGTCGCTGATTCAGAGTGAGCTTATTCTGATCAGTACGGCTGCTTATCACAAAGCGCTAGTCTGGTTTGAGCTCTGTTCATCATTCTCTGCAGCCCGTGTCTGTTGGAGGCTTACTCGTCAACCTGGTGGGCATCTGCGCTTTCAGCCACGCTCACTCCCATGGCGGCAAAAGCTGCTCGTCACACGACCACGGGCACTCGCATCACGGCCACTCCCACAGCGAGCACAGCCACGGTGGTCACGGACACTCGCACGGAGGTCACGGACATTCTCACGGCGGCCACGGGGGACACGGCCACTCCCACGGCTCCGGAGGCATGAACGCCAACATGAGAGGTGCGTGCTTGAGCACGGGGTCTGCGGCGAGAAACGGAACGCCAGCTCAAGTCATGACTTATTTATTTAATTTTCCGCAGGTGTCTTTCTCCATGTCCTGGCCGACACCCTGGGCAGCGTTGGCGTGATCATCTCCACCATCCTCATCAGGCAGTTCGGCTGGTTGATTGCTGACCCTATTTGCTCGCTTTTCATCGCCACTCTCATTTTCCTCAGTGTCATCCCTCTGCTGAAGGATGCCTGCGAGGTTCTGCTACTGCGAAGTCCCCCAGAGCACGAGAAGGACCTGAACAATGCGCTGGAAAAGGTGAGCAGATGTATGGGGTCGCTCGGCAGACGGTCGTGAAATTAATCATTTATTCCTTGTCCGTGCACGGAGGACGAGGATCTGTATTGAAAACTGCTTCTCTGCAGGATGGATAAGATTATTTTCTCAGGATACATCGTTACTACTTCGAGCCACTTGATATTATTTTTGCACTATCATATTGTACACTAGCATTATTATTGTATATCTCTGTCTGTCTGACTGCACTGAGCATGTGTACGACAAAAGAATTTCCCTCGGGATAAATAAAGCTCTTCTTATCTTATTTGGAAAGTTATCACATAAATAGAAAATTAATTTAAATTTTTTCCTGTTTCAGATTGAGAAAATTGAAGGAGTTTTATCGTACAGAGACCCCCATTTCTGGAGGCATTCAGCCAACATGATCGCCGGGACCGTCCACCTCCAGGTCATGTCTGACGTAGTGGAGCAGAGGATCGTTCAGCAGGTTGGCACAAACTCTACAGTTAGAATGAATCCAGATGTTTTACTGAGACTTTGTGTGAAGGATTCGCTTTACAGCAATGATCCTGATGTTTGGTGGCTGAATACCAAATATAGTCCTGGCTGTTTTTATGGCACGGCTGGTTTATTACTGGCTAGTTCTGTAATCTAATTCATCCAGCATAAAGAGGAAGTACAATTATTAATGCTGTGAGCCATGAAACACTAGCCAGAAAATTCAAACTGGAGTTTTTATTGAACCTTCTGACAAATAAAACAGAAACCACTAAATTAAATGTCAGTTTGCATATATGAGTTTTAATTTGTATAATTTTTTTCCTACATGAGCCATTTGGTGCAATGTAGGATGTAGCATGTGTCAGATTGTAAACATCAGGGTTTTACGGGGGGGCACACACCCCGGCACTGATGGTTTCGAATACTGCAAGAATAAAACAAACTGTCTAATTTTCCATCAGAGCGTCTTGTGCTCAGAAAGCATCCATACGGGGAGTCATTGCTCTTTCTTTCTGTGTTCATTTCTGAGAATATCTTTGAGCACATTTATTTACGATCAAATATTTAAATTTAAAAACGAGTGACATGGGTGCAGGTTTGCAGGTCAGTGATTTTTATGGTGGGCTGTGATTCTGGTCTCCCGCAGGTGACCGCCATTTTGAAAGAAGCCGGGGTGAACAATCTGTCGGTGCAGGTGGAGAAGGAGGCGTACTTCCAGCACATGTCAGGACTCAGCACCGGATTTCACGAGGTCCTGGCCATGACGCAGCAGATGGAGTCCATGAAGTACCCGAACGACGGAACTTGCATCATGTAGACCAAAAGAAATGCTGACGAGTCTGTTTTCATTAACATGTACAGTGTACGTATGTGGTTTCAATAAATCTGAATATATTGGTTTTATTTTGCTGCTGTTTATATTTACCCAATGTTTCCTTTACCTCTGCCAGAGAGGCTGATTGGTTCATCATGTCAAACCACAGTTATACCAATTCTAACCATACGGATGATGACTTAAGTAAACTGGAACTTTCACTTTATTCTAAAAGGAGATTTGGGGAAAAATGAAACCCAATCAGACTCTAAAGATAATCTAGTAGTGGCGTGGGCTTTTGTAATTCAGGGTAAATCTTCTCTTTGTTTCCATTTTTTGTTACAGCTACTGATGCGTAAACATGTTATCGTTAATTTACTCACAGGTGATTCTTTAAGCGGGAGCAACCCCAGACCAGGTGAAGATATGACCTCTGTCACCGTGGCATTAGACGGGCTACTTCATACAAATACAGGGTCACCGCCAGGGCGCTTACCTACGCATGCATGTGGCCGGTGTGTGTGTGTGTGTGTGCGGGGAACACATCAGCATCTCTGGACACTCAGTATTTGCAGTCAGGAATATTCTGGCGTTGCTGATATATAATGTCCATCTTCCACTGTAGAATAACTAGTCAGCCTGGTTTTTTAGCTGATTTGCTTTTAAACCCTTCATGTGCAGTAAGCATTCATTTGTCGCTCTGTCGGTTGAGGTGATTAATGAACAGGTTGTGTAGGAAAAACAGAAGCGTGGCGCGTCTAACTTGTTTAAATTAAATTTACAAGGTTGGTTCTTCCTGCATACTTTAGTGTTTAAGTTAAAGGCCGCTAAGCTTTTATTTAGCTGGTTGAAAAAAGGCTTCTTGAGTTGAGAGCTGATGGGGAGTCCCAGCTATTTAACCCGTAGTTGTGGTTGTGCACCTTGGAGGAGGTCCGTGGAGTCATTTACCCACGCCGCCACTATAGGAGTTAAGGGTGACATGGTTCAAGGTATGAATGGGGGTTGAATCACATGAGCAGGGATCTCCGTTCTCTCACACTGTACCTTTATGGCCTTGTATGCTATGCTGTATTCCCACTAGGTGACAGTGTTTCTTGTGTCCGACTCCAGGCATCAACAGAGAGAACCAAAAGCAAGTCATGTTAAAGAACCTCCTCGCTTTATTTGAGCAATGAGCATTAATCTAATGCAATACAAATGTGAAGAAAAACACTTTAACGTGCTCACTGCTGCTACAGTGCAGAGAAACGCTGACTGTGACATGGCTGATATTTGTTGCTCCAAGAAGAGAGAAACTACATGAGAAGTTTCCTTTGTCCAAATGTTCAGAGCGACATGCAGGAGTCAGGACTCAACAACATTTTGAGTTGTCTGTAATGTGCAAAAAAACAGGCAGGGGGGAGCAGGGTAAGCATTATACGCCGTTTTCCCTCCTTGCAGCCTTTACTCGATCTCATTGGAGGTTCCCACGGTGGCTCTGATCCCCATTTCTGCAGGAAAAAAAAAAGGAAAGTTACGACAAACCTTAAACCCTTTCTTGCATTTTTTTTCTTTGTAGGATGTTTCAGTTCGTTTACCTGGGCAAGGTCCACCTTCCAAGATAACATCATCAATGGCAATGTCACTCCTTATCGAAGAACCCCTGATCGCTTCAAACACAATCTGGGACAAAAAGACAAACTCATGTTTAGATAAAGAAAGTTCAGACAGCAGTGGGCACTTTCCCCCCTTTCAGTTTTATTTATGTACTGCTAAATGACAACAACAGTTACCTCAAGGTCCTTCATATTGTAAAGTAAAGACCATAACTCAGAGAAAGCACTTTGGCGACAGTGGGAAGGAAAAACTCCCTTTTAACAGGAAGAAACCTCCAGTAGAACCAGGTACAGGGAGGGGCGGGGCCATCTGCCACAACTGGTAAGAGGTGAAGACTTAGTAAGTAAATTGGTCACATATTGAAGACTGTTAGGTACGAAGCCATGTTTGAAAAATCAAGAAACTTTCTGTCATCTGTCATTGTTTTTCTAAAATCACTGGAAAACAACTCACTTCACTTCCTGCAAGAGTTTACAAAAGCAAGGCATGACTAAAGAGCCTTCTCACCTTGAACACTGGCTGAGCTGTTACCCTGTGGTGCCACAGGTCCATTACAAGAAGAACAAATGGTTAAGGAATATTTTTAAGTGCAACTCCTGTCCGAAATCAGGCTGTAACACACAGTGGTAGCTTCTATTTAATCCTTGATATGCTGTGAGCGATTTATTTTGAAACACCTGCAGAAGTAGCGTTTCAGTGTCACTATTTTACAATGCACTGACAATAACAGGCACTCTCAAATCATGAACAGATGAATTGTTAAAATAAACTAAAATGACCTGCTCTGTTCTTACCTCTGAGTTAGACTGCATTAAGCTTTAGATCAGCTCTAATACCCGCTGCAGCACGACCTGCACGGCGATGATCACGCAGGTCTGCGCTATGGAGTGAGATTAACGGCTCAGCGAGCTAGGCTGAGCTTAAAGTCAGAGTTCTCTGAATCGTGAAAGAGGCCCCTTTTTTTAACTTGGCTAAATCACCATGGTAATCTATGTTGAACACATATTCGGGTTGGGGGCGCCACATTTTCACCGATTCGTTTACAGCCCGATTTGTGCAAGCTTCAGATTATCTGCAGAGAGAATCCATTTTATATGTGCTAGGTTAAGGTGTGCGTTACTAAAACCACAGAATGAAGCCCAAACTGTGATAACACATGAATGTATTAGACTTATACTGCTGCTAAGTCTCTTTTACACTGCTGGATCGACAGCTAATAAAACATCAAATCGACTCCGGCAGTTTAAAGCTCAAAGTGGTGCGCAGCACTGAGAACACGCTTACTTCACTGCTCTGTGTGCTAAATCACCAGGTTAGCAATTTTCTGCAGCATTAATTTGTCGTATTCACAGCAGTATGGGGGTTTACTTTTTTAATGTTCTATATAGATTTTTAATCACAATTCCTACTCCACGGAATATTTTCATATCTAACATATGAGGATGAGTTCCAGTTATAACTCCTCGTCTCACTGTTTTTATGTTGTAAGATAATAACCTATTAGAGTGAGACACCGAGTAAGCGCTTGGTGAATGTGGGGAGGAAGAAATCCCTTGTAAGCTAAAGGGAAGTCCAACGGAGGCTGGCTCATGGAGGAGCAGTCATCTGCCCTAACTGGGCAAGGGAGTGATGGGGAGGAAGAAGAGAGAGCAAAGGGGAGCGTGGTGTAACTGCGAAGTTTAAAAATGATCTTTTAATTATTGAACCTGGGGTTCAATAACCGGCACAGAGGACAAATGAGATCAAATGTGCTAAAGTTTGTTTGCAGATAAGAGTCATTCACCTCCAGGGTCATTAACTCAACGCTGTCATTTCTTGATTTTAGGTTCTCAGTGTATTCTGGCACACCCACTTTTGCATCAGTCTGCACAGCGATGAGTGCAGACAAGACCGATTATACCGAGCTTGCAGGCTGACGGGTCAAAGCTGATGCTGAAGGCAGAACATTTCAAGACAGGATGCGGGCCTGAGTTCATCTTACCGAGACTAAAGCGAGGCCCGTGTTTCCATGACACAGCCTCATATAGGCTACTTTGTTTCCTGGGTAATGACTCTATACCTCGGGTTGTGTGTGGGTTTAAAATGACAGTCTTCAGAAGGTCGTCGAACTGAAAAGAATCCTGAAGCTATGTAAAAACAACAAAGAGATGGAGCTGCGGAGGCGAGTTTCATCACAGTGGAATCAGAAAGGCCACACTGGGCTGTTTTTTTTCTTCTTGTTATCAAAAGGAAACTACATGTTTAAATTTCAAGTATAATTTTAAAGTATAAAATTAAAGACGCATTATTTTGTTTTTACATCAGTAATCAGTTTGTTTTAACGGCTTGTGAAACGTGACAGATTTAAGTGGTATAATGAAGGGGTAACTTAAAGGTTTTTTTGTTAGCATGTTTGGTTGAGCCCACCTTGATCTTTGTGTCAGTGTAAAGATGTTTAACTTTACACTGAGATATTTTAATATAAGAAACAGAAATGCATTTTCAACAGTTTTAGTTCTTCAGTTTTTCTAGTTTTGGGGCGATCGTGGCTCAAGAGTTTCGTCTTGTAATCGGAAGGTTGCCGGTTCGAGCCTCAGCTCCGACAGTCTCGGTCGTTGTGTCATTGGGCAAAACACTTCACCCGTTGCCTACTGGTGGTGGTCAGAGGGCCCGGTGGCGCCCCCCAGTGTCCGGCAGCCTCGCCTCTGTCAGTGCGCCCCAGGGCAGCTGTGGCTACAATGTAGCTCACCATCACCAGTGTGAGGATGTGTGTGACTGAATGTAAACGCTTTGGGGTCCTTAGGGACTAAGTAAAGCGCTATATAAATACAGGCCAATTACCATTTACATGGTAAATATATAAAATTACAGAAAAAAGTCTTGTAGCTCACCGCCCAGACAGTCCTGGATTTATTGCAGTGACTTTTCTGTCACGTAATTCTTTATCTGCCACCTAACTACTTTAGGTAAAAGTCCAGATATGTATAGCCTCCTTCATTCTGTCCAAGGCAGTCTAGTGGGCCAGGCTGGAGTCGTTGCAGGGCCAGTTCTTATATCTGACTTTTGTATTTTTGAGGGTAAATGACCGCATCACAGTCTCAGTGACGTTAAAGTGATCCTCGTTTCTCAGCGTGGTTTCTTAGAGATCAGCGGCCCTGCTCTCCAATCGGCATCATCTAAACTGTTTAAAATAAACTTTTCTGCGTTAAGGAGAAAGTTATTTCCACCCTTGCCTGATGCTGGCTGTGACACTGGTACTCCACTTGGGCCTTAAGCCACGCGATGCTCTGCTCGCCGCTCCTCTGCCAGAGCAGCTCGTCCTTTCCATATGTGTTGATGCGAACGTTAAGCTGGCCTGTGCCCGACCCATACATGTGGTAGAAGAAGCTGATACACTGCCTTCCTCTGGATCCCCTCACGGGGCGGGACAGCAGCCGGGCGTTCTGGCCGGGCAGCATCGGCGACGCCTCCAGGTGGAGGTAGTATCCTACGGAGCACACGGTGTAGGTCAGCGGCTTTTAATGACTGAAATGATCGATTCATACAAAAGGAGAGGTGACTCACCCTGTCCCGTCGTGTGGTCCCCTCTGGGCCCGGTGTATGAGGTCGGGGTGGGTCCCCTCCTCCTCTCCCAGTTAGCAACGTCGCTCTGCTTGTCCTGAGTGTAGCCACACATTCCCGCTTCAAAGTCACAGCGTCCCGGGAGCAGAGACGACAGCAGGCCTGCAGAGGAAAATGCATGCGCTGAATAGGAGAAGGGCTTCTTGTTTTAAGGCTTGTAGGGTTTTTTCTTTCAAAGTGGGGTTATAAAATAAAAACATCTTTCTCTCTCTCTGTTTTTTTGTTTTTGTAGCTGTTACCTGCGACCAGCTCACAGTCTCCAAGGCTCATAGTGATGTCATCCAAAGCCACAGAGCCACAGTCCCAGAAACTCCTGCAGGTGCTCACAAAGACCACCTGAACACCACAGGACACACTGGTGAGCTGCAAAGTGTTTACAGATCGATCCTAACCAAAGACACGTTAACCCAAAGCCTTCGTTTGGGTGGGTGCTGGTGTGTGCATCATGAGTGAAATACTGAGCCAGAGTGGAGCAATCCTTTGAGAACTTTGGCATCTGAATAACTTTAGTCTCATCACGCAGCACATGCGATGATGATGTCCTACAGCAGAAAACCCCCCTGTTTCTCCTGATTGTCTTTCAGTCTTTGTTTCTCATCTATTTCTCACATTCTTCATTCTGTTGTATATTTTTCTGTCTTCCCCATATTTACTCTGTTCCTTACTCCCACTAATTTTATATTTATTCATCATAATTAATGGATTCATTCCTCATTTCCTGCTTCCACTTTTTCTTTTTAGTTGTGCGTGTTGCATATTTTCCCTCCTCCTACCTTCTTGTACTGATACTTGTGTATTTCAAGTCTTGCTTCCTTTAATTTCTTTCTTCCCCTTTTTCTATCTGGTCTTTGAATCTGACATCATGAGCAATGTCTGGGCCCAAAGCTGCAGGTCCCAAAGTCAAAAGATCACTGCGGTTTCACTCAGGGTTTAAAAACTGTCTAAATTATTTTATCTTTAATAAAATGATCAGTGTTGCTGCTTTACCAGGTTTAACAATTCATTTTAACATCCAGGCATCCATAAAAATTGAATTTATTACATTTACTGTAACAGAGTTATGTTAGCAGGAAGTTAGCTCGCTAGTTTCCACCTAAACATGATATAGCATGTTCTGACTGAGAGATTCCTGAAAACATTCAAACGTACAGCTCTGCTATCACTGCCAACATAAATGAAGACAGAAACTAAACAGCAGTGACGTTTGTAGGGTTACTGAAGTTGGACTAGCTGGTATATAATGATGTGCTACGTGGTCGCTAGCCACACAGCTATGTTAGCATAACATAAACAGTGAAGCTGGAGGATGAACGCTAACTTTTTCCCACTGGATCAAAGTTAACGTGAGGGTTCCTGATGGTTAGGGACAAATGCAATCACATGGCAGGATGCTGTACACGGACCAAACTTCAGTCAGGAGAACAGCTGAGATAATCCATCCACAATACCAGGTTAGTCATTAATATACTGCTGCATGGGCGGGGCTGGAGTTACATCTTAAGGTTTAAAAAACATGAGCT
>VUQR01011169.1:0-10000 GCA_015108515.1 Hemichromis elongatus | reverse complement strand
TTTTTTGGCTTTGGAGGGCGCTCTCCTTCTCTTGTAGCTCAGCTAGAAGGCCTGCAATGTGCTGACTCTGCTTCTCGAAGGCCATGGTTAGCTGCTGTGTCTGACGTGTCACCTGACAGGAAGAAAAGGTTGAAAGAAAAAATAAAAGAAATGATGAAAAGAGAAAGGAAAAACACCACTGGCCTTTTTCTTAACCAATCTTACTTTCTCGAGGAAAAATGTGAATGAATGCAGTGAATTTGCTGTTGTAAATTTAAATCATTTTGTCCACTTGTAAATCAGGGTCACACAGAGTCAGATCACCATACTGGATATGCAGCATTTACTTTGCTTCTATCAGGACTGATGTTTACCTTCTCAGATTAGCACTGAACTGATACCTGAAGTTTTCTTATCTATCTGCTCAAGTTGCATTTAAACAGTGTGCAACTTTTTTATTGACGTCTACACTTTTCTGTATTTTATTTTATGTTTTTACTGGCTGCTTTTTGTTTGTCTTTAACTGGCGAATCTTAATCAACTCTTTCGTAACCTACAGAAGGAAAGTAACATGTTGGATGTTTTTACTTCAATGAGATCAGTGATATCTACGTAATTATATCCTAATTTTAATATTGTGCTTTACAGTAACATTATTCATACACTGCTCAAAAAATAAAGGAACACTTTATTTTTTCAGCTTCAACATGATTAAACTTCTTGACTATTAATTTGATTTGGTCAGTTAAGTAGCAGAGGGGGAGACAGGCAGTTACGCTAGGAGTTCTGGACAGAGCCATAGAAGGTTGTAACCCATCAGCAGGACCAGAAACTGCTCCTTTGTGGAGGAACACCATGTGCACTGTTAGAGTGCTTCAAAATGACCTCCAGAAAAACCAGTGATGTGTTTTCATAATGTCCCTTCATTTTTTGAACGTTTTTTTTTGTAAGAACGTGAGATTGCAACAAACAAAAGTAAAGTGATGACACATCAATTAAGTTGTTCAGAAGTGCAGAACATTCAAGAGTGACTGTTTAATACAGAAATACTTAGCTTTGAGAAATTTGGTGCACTAATCTATATACGCAGAATCATTTACCTGGCTCTGAAGGGCATCCAGTTTAATCTGACACTGGTTAGCGCGCTTTGTCTCCTTTGCATTCTCATCCTTCAGTCGCTCCACCTGTTTTACCAAATAAGAGGCTGTAGGTTCAGCCTTCTGGGGGTCTGAGGCTATTTGGCATATCTGAACATTGTCTGACAGAGGAGAGTGCTCTGCATCGATCACGTTGCTCTTTTCTTGGATGATGTCTGCTGCTGTTTGAGAAACAAGCATATTGTGTTGGTTGGTCGACTGGCAAAAAAGGAGGTGCTGCTCCGGTGAAGGCAGGAGTGTGTTGCCACAGCTAACGATGTTGGAGTTGAGCTCGTCATCACGAAGAGTCAAGTATGTCAGAGGAGAGTTTGCATCTGTGTGCTTCTCTTCTTGTATAGGTTTTCTTTTTTGCTTCAGTTCTTCCACTTGAGCTTGTAGTTCTGCCAACTTCATCCTCAGCTGTTCCTTTACATCCGCATCTGTGTTAATTATTTGGCTTCTCTCCTCTTCCTCTCTCTTTTTTTCCTCTCGCTCTAAAGCCAGTTCAGCTTTCACCTCCGCTAGCTGTTTTTTAAGCTGAATATTAAGCTCTATCATTTCACTCTCCCTATCTTGTTGTTCTTGGTCTTTCTCTTCCTCCTGCTGATCCCGCTCCTTCTGGCTTCCCCTCTCCTTTACACTCTTTACGTCTGCCTCCAAAGCAGTCATCGCCCTCCTCAGCCTCTCTGTCTCAGCTCTTTCAGTCTCCAGTTTTGCCTTCCATTCCTTTTCTTTCTCCTCTTTCTCTGCAGCCTGGCTTGTTTGTTTATGGCTAAGCTGTTTAAGGCGAGTCCTGGCTTCTGTCTCAGCTCTTCTTTGGGCTTCCAGGTCCTCCAGTCGTTTCTGCAGTTCTTCTCGTACATCTTGAAGCTCTGAACGGAGCATTGCATTCTCCTTTTTGAGGTCTTCAGAGGGAACAGTCTGCTCAGACCTAAAAGCAGGTGTCTTTTCTGAAGGAAGTGTCAAATTTTGTGTTTGAGGTGAGCGCTCAAGACTGACCGTTCCATCAAGATCTTTAGCCTTAGAGTTGTTGATGGGCGTATGAGAGACATCACATTCTATTGCCTCATTTATAGCTTTGTTCTCCTCTTCATTAATTTTCCCTTTGTCTCCTGCTCTCTTTAAACAGGAATCTGGGGAGATTAGGGCACTGATGTGTTCCGAGTCAATTCCTTCTCCTGGCTCTCTATCGGAAGGATAAGATGCTCTAATATCTGTCCTTCTCTCCTCTGCATCCTCTTCTTCCCTCCTCTGCTCAGCTCGGTTTGAAGAAGGCCTCTTGTTTCGGGCTGATGGTCCAGGATAATGAGATGAGGAAGACTGAGATGAAAAACTCTGTCCAACAGTGCAAAACTGCACAGATTGTGGAGGAGGTGCTGACTTTTGCTCTACAATTAAAAGGAAAAAGATTTTAAATAGATACAAACAAAAAAACTCTTCAGTAATCAATCTCCCTTTTTTGCTGTACAAAATAATAAATTACTACTGGGCAGCATTATTACAATGAACCCACTAAAGGACCCCAGTACAACAATCTCACATTAAACACTTGGCCATGTGAGACTCCAAATCCCTGACTATTGTGGAGAGAGGAAAGACAGAAAACTCAACAAGAGACATGCAACATGAGTTTATCTCTCATGACTAATAAACAGATTTGGCTTCCTCCCCTCAGTTTATGCCTCACCCTGTAGTTCTTTCAGGAGACGCAGGGTGTCAGCTCGCTCAACTGCAAGTCTCTTCCCCTCCTCTTCCAGAGCTTGCTCTCGCTTCCTGCTCTGCTCCAGACTCACAGCCACGCCCTCTGCCTCATGCACAGCTTCCTAATGCAAAGAGTAAAAATAGTCAAATGAGGTGGGATGAATCCAGTCAAATCAAACTTACTGATATTTAAGTGTTCAGCTTAGCTGGAGTGAATCTCCATTACCAACGATGGACTTTTAAGGCTTCTTTTTCAAATATTTGTCAGAAAATTTGATTGATTTAAAAAATATGTCTACTATGACATCTTTAATGTCCCAAGATAACACTAAAATTAAGCCATTAATAAAATTTTAAATCTATATTTCTGATATTTGCACTTCACATGTTATCAATTGTGCAAGAAGATTGTCAGATGAGGACATGCTATGTGTTAAATAAATGGATTATGAGCAACCCAAACACAGTGTCTCAACAGCCAGAAACCACAAACAAGCTACAAATGAAGGCAGTATTAGTACCAACTCTGTTGTAAGCTTATGAACATGTAATGAACTGCAACAAATTAAAAAATGTGGGTGTTTGCCTGGTGTGATACAATAGTGAATGGTGATTTGGAACTTGCACAACAATAGCAAATGTTATTGCGCATCAGAAAGGCTTTAATAAAAATTTTAAACATGTGAAGTTAATTCCAGGGCTCAATAAAGGCCTGTTTGCCCAGGCAAGTCAGTAGGCCGGCTGCTTCCCCATTTGGTCCAGTAACAATGTTTCCACAAATCACAGCTATAAGTTCATCTGTAAGGAAACACACTTCAGCAAACCTTCATTTGGATTTTTTTTCCCCCTGGTGCAGTTTTCTTTTTTTCACATTCAAGGAAGTATTATGTGATCAGTGAAATAAATATGCTGGGTGATGCTGGGGGTGCAGAGCTCAACAGGGCATGCATTTCACTAGCAAATATAGATGCAAGTGAAAGACACATGCAGACTGTACAATGTGTAGAGTATGTACTATTATAAGACACAATTAAGCAGTAAGGATGACGGTAATTTGATATCTTTAATAAAACATTATGATGGAGCTGAATCCACACTTTTATTAACTAACATATGGCACATAAGGTGCTCATTACCCACTGCTCATCTCATGAATAATTCATGCATGCAGACCCTGATTCCTAACAAGGTCTACTTGTATCAGTGATGATCAATGTTTTTTTGTTTTTTTTATGTGTTACCGTCAGTTTGGCTTGTGTCTGTGCTTCTTTTTTCTGGCTCTCCTTCAGCTGTCCCTCTGTCCATTTCAGTTTCTCTTTCAGAGCCTCCAACTCTTTCTCCAATGCCTGCTTCTGAAGAGAAAGCTGATAAAGGAAATAGTAAAACAGTGAGAATGGGTCCAAACAAGACAGCAGAGGACGTATTTAAAAAAGAAATTAAAGTAGGGGGGAAGAAAAACCAAAAACAGCAGGAGAACTGAAAAAAAAAAAGTAATGACTTGTTTGCCTTATTTCAGGTGCAGGAATCACAGCCAGTGAAAGGAACAGGAAGCAGGACAGATATCGATAGCAGGCAAAAGCAGTGTCTAACATATGATCTACCTTTTTCAGGGTTACTCAAGCAGATTAGCTTCCCCCCAGTTCTCATCAAAAATTCTACACATTATACTCGTATAAATGTATTATAACTGTATATATGTAGCAATATTGTGAGGTGCTGAGAAAATTATCTGCTAATTAATTATTTTTGACTTCAGTGTAGCTCTTCAAAGAAAAACTCATGTTTTTTATACTAGTCACTAATTAGTCACTTGGTCTTATTACAGTATTGAGTGACCCAGTAATTCTCAGTCAATGCAATATCACAGGTAGTTTAAAAACCAATCAAATCAGCAGGTCCTTGACCAATTTTAATCATTTATACAAATCTTTCTTCAGCTCTGAATTTATATGATACTGATTTCATCAGCTCATTTAGTAAATTTCAATAAATGTAAAAAGATTTAAAGAGAAACTATAAAACCCACCACAGGTGTTGGATTCTCAGGACTGAAACTTCATGCATGCACAAAAAAAAAATAGTAAAGTGCAAATTCCACAAAAACCTGTATAAAGTGCTCTTTACCTGCAGCTGAATGTTGCTGACTTTATATGTGAAACGTTGCTTCTATTGTTAATTTACACAGTGTAGCCTTATCAGATACAAGATAACACCTGTGTGGACTACAAAGGGCTTACAGTAATGTTTAAAAGGACACTAGTAAGACTGAATACCTGTTGTTAAGAAAGTATTTATATATACATAGAAGATTATGGACAACATTTTTTGGTCTGAGAGATATGTTTTTTTAATTTTAATAAAAAATTAGTGCCACGTCATTCCTTTATGTTAAAAGCTTCCAAAAGTATAATTTTTTAAAAAGGTTTTTAACCACAAACAAAATTTGCACTCTGCATTCATGCAACATGCCTTAAAACACTTCATACAAATCTTTCATCCATCTTCACCCTCATCTCACAGCCACTGTTTCATGCCTCTTTTTTTTGCTGACCACTCCATTTCTCACACACAAGTTCCAAGTTTCCAAGTGGTTCACGCTTCCATAAACAAAGAAAAACTGAGCGGTCACACTGTCATTACCTTCTCTGCTCAACCTTTCCACTGGGGGAGAAACCGAGAGGAGAGGAGGACGAAGCGGAGAGGAGAGCAAGTGGAGGGGAGAGAAATCAGAAACACAGAGACGAAGACAGTGAAAAAGAGAGAGAGAGAGAGAGCGAGAGAGAGAGAACATCACAGGCACGCAGAAAGTGTGGGAGAAAAAGTGAGATAAATTCATTGACCTTGGGTCCACATAGTAAAAACAGTCCCAGGAGAAAGTGAAAGGGAAGGTAGGAGAAGGACAGAGAAAGGAAATACAAAAAACAAGAAAGGTAACGAACGTATAATAGTATAAGTATAAATAATAGCATAAACAGTATTTATGTCATATCTTTTTGGTCCTTGGTTTCCAGTGCTGATAGCAACTTTATCTTGATAAATGCATTTGTATGCATGTTAGAGGACTTGTTGGTCTGGTTAATGTGTAATATTTTGAGCATATGCTTGTACATGTGTGTGCATATACCTTGTCAGCCTGGGCCTGCAGGGCATTGTGGAGCGTCCTAGCCTGTTGAAGCTCCTGGTTGAGTTTATTCACCTCCTGTTGATGCTGCTTCTCCAAACACTGCCTCTCCTTCTGAAGCTCCGTCAAATCCTAGAAACGCACAAAAAGAAACAACAGAATCCATCAATCTATGGAAAAAAGGAAATCAAAATAAAAACGCTTTTCCTTTGTTTTGATGTTTATCTCACCCTCTGATGCTGTTTCTCCAACTCTTTGGTACGCTGTTGGTGTTGCAGTCTGCTGCTCTCCGCATTTTGCCTCTGACACTTGAGCTCCTCTTGTAGTTGCTTCAGTCTTTGCTCAGCTCCTGACGCCTGTCACAGAAAACAAACAAACAAACAAAAAACACACACACAGCTCTTTACCTGAGTTTTGCTTAAAATCAGGTACATACTGTTAAATGTAAGTGAAAAATGGTATGTGTTTGACTTTTCACCACCAAATCAAATCTTTTCCAATTAATTTGCTTATGACTTGAGCTGATTAAATCTCTGAGAATTTTGTCTTGATGCTAACCAAAGTTCCAACTTATAGGCAGTTTTAACACATACCCCATATGTGTGAATGTGAGCATAAATTGCTGTATCTCCCTCTCTCTCTCTCTCTGGGCCCTCTGTTAGACAGGAGTGCACCCTCTGTCTTGCTCAACGATAGCTTGGATAGGCTCAAGCCACTCACTACTTTGAAACTGATAAGCACTAAAGAAGCTGGATGGACAGACAGATGAAGGGCGTAAAACACTTCATAATGCTGGTTTTGCTTTACAAATAAACATTATTACTGCTATTATGAAAACAGCTCTAATCACTTAGCACTGGTTAATGGAAGAATTACTAAAGCCTTTATTTGTGAAACCAAAGTCTTCCAAAGAACTCCTCCCAAATCATAACACTGTAGCAGTAAGATAACTATGTGAGTTTTGAATGTGTATGCTTGCGAAAGATACTGCAGTCAAAAAGTAACTAAACTGTTTAAATGGCCAAACATAAATATGTCACTTCCAGGATTGCATTTATATCTTTAAATACATTGGTTACATTTTTTTTCTTTGCTTGACTTGCTTAGTTTATTTCAGTCTTTCAGCTGTGATTCAGAACGACCTCATATCAAGATGGTATTAATTAGAACAGGGGAAGCACAACCGCACAACTTATTCGTACCAGATGGTTTTAGGCTGATTTATAGCACAACAGGAAAAAGGTCCACTATTTTTCCAGTATTTTCAAAGAGCCTGTTAATATTTCAGGGAAGACAAATGTTTTTTTAAATAAGGTCAACACCTCTGCCATGTCAAAAACATCAGAGTGTCAGGAAAATACGGAATATTAGCACTGAAATGAGATGTTTGTTTTCAGTAGTAGTACTAGAAGCACCACTACCTGTAGCAGTGGTATATGTGCATGTGTTTACCCGTTCACTGTCCTGGGCCATACGTGTCTGTGCCAGGCTAAGCTCGTTGGAGACTTTTTGCAGGCTGAGCTCCTTGGCGGTGAGCTCCTTCTTGGTTTGCACCATTTCGTTCTGAATAGACTTCAACGTCCTGTCCTTCACCAGTAGCTCCTCTTCCAGAGAAGACATACGACTTTGAATTTCAGGAGATACTGATGGATGGACAGAAAGAAGTATGGTTAATAATTTCAACCATCCATCCATACATATTCTTCCACTTATCTGGGGCTGGTCAGCAGGGGCAGCAGCCTAAGCAAAGAATCATTTCATTTGGGTATAAATTTTTTTTTGAAAGGAAGTCCTGTTACCAAAAGTGTTTTAATGTCTGTGTTAATCTCACAGAGATTAAGTGATTTGATAACTAATATTTTTAAGGCTTTTTTTTTGGAACTTTAAGAGCACCTATATTACAAAACACTGCTCACAAACAGTGAGCTGGCATCATAAATGCAGAATAGCAGAATGGTGGGTGAGTGAGTGGAGAGTGAGCAAGAGAACACAGGCAAATAATTGCAAAACAAACAAAACTATTTCCATTACTATTCAGAATATCTTGATTTCTGTTTTTTTTTTTAATAAACTGATAGCTGTCAGTCAACAACACAGCAGCTATGCACAACTGAGGTCAATCTATATAGACTGGTGCAGTGAATCAAAGTTATAACTCTAAATGATACACTTAGATCCAGCCTGGGGAGGTCAGACTGGTGAAAAGAATAGAAATCAATTGTGTGCTTGTAATGCATTGTCAATATTTTAATTGTTTTATTTTAAAATCTCTCCTGGCACATCTTTACCTACCAATGACATAAATATAATTGCATTTTTCTTCCATTGCTAATCTAAAAAGCAACATTGATTTTTAGCTACATACAACCCAAAGTATAAATCCTACCCAGCACCCAGAATAAATCCGACACTGTATGTTCTGTTATCAGGAGAAACATGACGGCAAAAAGGCACACCTAAAGTAAACATCATAACCCCAACCTCCACCCCTCACGCTGGTTGTCCCAGCAGGTTTTATTGTTTCATATTGACCTGTCTCCTTCCTCCCCTGAACAAACACAAAAACACCCGATGAGAGTGTTACATCACAACTACAAACTGCAGTAAGAATCACTCTACATCATGAAGCTGGCCTGGGAGCAAGCAGAGGAATCTCTGGCCACTCATTTCAACACAACCTCTTATGTAACGAGTGCAGCTGAGGTTACACATGTGCATGAGATTCATGATGACAGCACTGTTCACTTATACTGATGTTGCTGTCACTCTGAGGTAAACCAAAACTGACAGAATTTCGTCATTTGGACAAAACTTGTAATAATATTTTGAGTGAAGTGGGCCACACATTTCAAACAGAGAGACTGTGCATTGTTAATTATGGCACCTGCCAGCAATTTTAACTTTGTTGTTAGTAAAGCAAATTAAACATTAAGAGTTCATCTGACCCTGGCTTGCTGTACATCTGTCCTTTTTTTAAATCTTTATTTGGCTTAAAAGTAAACCCCTCAGTACAAACTGACCATAAGCTATAAGTGTTTGCTGTAATAAACCCAGGCCCTGGAACAGCCTGTCTATAGACACAAGGTTGGTTAGCAATGAAGAAGTGGTACAATGAAGAGAATAATGGTATAATAAGGGTAGGCTGAGCATTAGAAAGGAGTTTTGAATATTCACAAAGTGTGAAAAGATCACCGTGGTAACATATTCTGGACAAGCATAGATAGCATCAAATGATGCACCCAGCTTGCACATCAGTGAAAAATAAAGCAAATGCAGCAGTGCCTTAAACCTGCATTTTTTCCTGTCCAGCGGGAGGGTGAATCCTTTGGTTGACCTCAGTAAACACTCTCCTGATGACTTTACAGGCTCTGTTACTTGTTTCAGATCATCTTACTACAAGACATAAAATCTCTGTAAGTCAATGAACTCCTCCTACATGATCAGGAGTGAAGCAACCAAACATGACAGACCGGTACATCCCAGGCCCCTGAAGAGTCTTATCTATACAGGATGTTGTCGATAAACCTCAAAACAACAGGCTAAAATGCCATCAATAAAGGAGAACAGAACCCAAGTATGGCATAGAAACCAAAAAAGAAAAGAGGAATTTTTCCTACTTAGAACTTATTTATCTGCAATGTACAGGTCCTTCTCAAAAAATTAGCATATTGTGATAAAGTTCATTATTTTCTGCAATATACTGATAAACATTAGAGTTTCTATATATTTTAGATTCATTACACACAACTTAAGTAGTTCAAGCCTTAAATTGTTTTAATATTGATGATTTTGGCATACAGCTCATGAAAACCCAAAATTCCTGTCTCAAAAAATTAGCATATCATGAAAAGGTTCACTAAACGAGCTATTAACCTAATCATCTGAATCAACAAATTAACTCTAAACACCTGCAAAAGACTCCTGAGGCTTTTAAAAACTCCTAGCCTGTTCATTACTCAAAACCTCAATCATGGGTAAGACTGCCGACCTGACTGCTGTCCAGAAGGCCATCATTGACACCCTCAAGCAAGAGGGTAAGACACAGAAAGAAATTTCTGAACGG
>VUQR01011168.1:13269-39165 GCA_015108515.1 Hemichromis elongatus | reverse complement strand
TCCTTTAACACTTCAAGTGGGATGTTTGTGATTTCTTCTGTGCTCAGTACGTGTTCAAGATTCAAGATTCAAGATTCTTTATTTGTCACATGCAGGTTATACAGGTACAACGCGCAGTGAAATGAACCTGACACGCTCCTCAACTGTGCAAAAGGAAAGGTGGGGGGGGCACAATATATAAATATATATATATAAATACATATACTATATACATCTTATATAACAACAACAACAGATATTTACAAGATATACAATCATAAGTCACGGTGTGTGTGTGTGGTGGTGGTGGTGGTGGGGGGGGGTTAGAGAGTCCTGTCTCAGTCACTTATGGATGCTGTGTGTGTGTGTTTGTGTGTGTGTGGGGGGGCATTTTCTGGTAGAGTGCGGATGGCTTGGGGATAGAAGCTCCTCTTGAGTCTCTCTGTCCTTGCTCGGATGGTGCGGAACCTTCTGCCGGATTGCAGAAGTGTGAACAGCTTGTTTCCAGGATGAGACGGGTCCTTCAGTATCCGCGCTGCTCTAGTCCAGCATCTCCTGGTGTAAGTGTCCTGAAGGGGGGGGAGAGCAATCCTGCAGCAGCGTTCTGCTGTACGGATCACTCTCTGGAGAGCTTTTCGGTCCCTATCTATACCACATTTGGATGAGATGAGATACTTAGATGGAGTGTGAATTAAAAGCTATAGCACTCTTTGGCACCCTGTGTTTCTAAGCATAGAAACGCACAGGTGCAACTCATAAACCTGAACTATCACATGACATCCACATCCGCTTCTTGCATGGGCTGTACTATTAGGCAAAAATGCTTAAAACAATGAAATAAATAATAGCTTAGTACTAAGTCTGAGGTACAGACAACTGTTGATAGTGTGGCATGAATGTCCATGGGGAAGTCTTTATCAGCTGTAAAACTTGTAGAAATATAGTTTGAAATTTTATGCACTCTATCACATTTTAGAGTCAATGGCGGCCAACTTTGGAACCCCGAACCGTATGTTTAAAACCCCTGCCTTAGAGGGTGTCACATAAATTCAAAAAATACAATTTTTATTACATTTTCTTAACGGATTAAGTAAGGAAAAGTAGTAAACATACATAAACATTTTTTCATGCTTTTTATGGGGTGTACAAATCCAGACACACACACACGCACACATATAATTTACACCACCTCCAGTGTATGAGCATTTCAGAGACTGAAAACCCAGAACCATGAGAAAAGCCTTAAAAACTCAATCTTGTGTGCCACCTGGTGTCTGCAAAGGCACACTGCAGCATATGCACCGTGCCCCATCTAAAGTGAATCTGAAAACAGACTCATTTACAATCATCTGATCATGCATGCAATCAAATTAAGAACATACTGGGCATTCAGAGCACACTACATCAAAAAAATTGAAAACAATTGGTACAGGAATTTGTCTTGGACCTTTCTAATCTCAAGTGGTTGTTTCGCATTATTACAATGATTACCAAACTATAAAGCAGACATGCCTCGCATATTGTTTCTTCATATTAGTGTTGGATTCAAGTCTCTGTCTTTTTTTGTTTGTTTCTGGCTTTTATCACTTCAACTTTTGCCATCTGTGGTTAACATTCTGCATCAAATTATTGTGCAAATGTGCTTCAGTGAATGAGAGTATGTTTAGTTTGTGGTGTATGGTGTACTTGGGGAACTCCTCCCAGATCTGTACAGTCTGAGGGGCAACCTGGCAGCATCAGATGGACAGAGACATAATATCCCAGAGGCGTTCTATTGGATTTAGGTCAGACAAGCATAGGGACCAGTAAGTGGTATCAGTTTCTAGATCAGTTCCAGATTCTTCAAGAACTGCCTGCATACTCTGGGAGATGTCATGCACCAGAAAGAACCCAGGACCCACTGCACCAGGTCTGACAGTGGTTCCAAGGATTTTTAACCCTTCACCTCGTGGGTGCCATTGCCTTGCTGGAAAAGGTCTGCACATCCCTCCCTTTACCAACAAGCTAGTCATGCTGAATGTCACTGTAGCAAAATGTTCTCCACAACTTCTGCAGATTCTTTCATATCTGTCACATGTGCTCAGGGTAAATGTGTTCTCATCCATGAAAAGCACAGGGCACCAGACGCCAGTCAGTTCTGCTATTCTATGGCAAATGACAACTGAGCTCCATGGTGCCAGGCAGTGAGCACAGGTGTCACTACAGGATATCAGGCTGTCAGGCCACCATCATGAAATCTGTTTCTGATTGTTTGGAGAGAGACCTTCATGCCAGTGGCCTGCAGGAGGTCATTTTGTAGCGCTGGCAGTGCTCATCCAGTTCCTCCTTGCACAAAGGAACAGATACCGGTCCTGCTGATGGGTAACTGTGTGGTCACTTTCTGTCTCCTGGAATCTCCTACATGCCTTGACACTGTACTGGGAGACTCAGCCGGCAAGAAATTTAGGAGTTATTTTTGACAGCATCTGACATTTGACAAACAGATAATAAACATAATCAAGACTAGCTTCTTTCATCTATGCTTCCTTGCAAAAATTAAGCCTTTTCTCTGCTCAAGAGATTTTGAGAAAGCAATCCATGCCTTCATCTCATCTCATCTCGACTTTAGTAATAGCCTCTATTTTGGTATTACCTCTACATTAAGTGGCCGACTGCAGCTAGTCCAAAACACTGCAGCATGGCTCCTAACTGGCACGTGCAAGTGGGATGACATATCTCCCATACTTGTATCATTACATTGGCTGCCAGTCAGCTTTTGGATTGATTTTAAAATTTTAACACTTGTTTTTAAGACATTACATGGACTAGCCCCTATAAAGCTTGCTGATCTCCTAACCCATTATTCTCCCCAAAGATCCTTGAGGTTTGTGGACCAAATGCTTTTTGCTGTCCCAAGGTCAAGAGTAAAACACAGAGGCAACCAGGCATTTGCTGTGACTGCTCCTAAATTATGGAACTCATTACCCTTGCACATCAGGACCTCTCCAACACTGGAGATGTCATTGCTCAGTGGCACGTGAAGTGGAATGGACTCAAACACAGAGCCAAAGGACCGGCGGCTTGAAGTAATTTGCACAGAAAAAATTCCTAACTTAGATGAACTGAGACAAGAACAAGATTCAACTTAGAGCATAAACTTGGTGTCTGTGATGTGCAGGGCTAAGGCTTGAACATAAACTTGTGTCAGGTCACAAGAACTGCTGAGGGCTGCAACGGGGCAGTACTGAGTGCTATGCGGGTGCGCAGAGAGGCAGGCAGGTGAGAATAGCAGTTTGCATAAAAAGATTTACCAGCAGCAGCCGACCAGAATCTAAAAGCATGACTATGGCGGGATTGGATGATGAGTCCAGGTGCCAACTAGGAGACAGGAAGAGAGAGGTAAGCAATACACACTGAGCGGTAGGAAAGAACATGAGACTGTGAACTAACAGAGATTAGCAAACAATCTGGCAAAGACTTATTGTTTGCACTAGTCATTAAATCTGCCGGAGTAATTGCCCGCAGGTGAGAAGCGGGGAGGAGCAATAAGGGCTCCACCCAGAGGAGGAGAGCCAACACTGTGGAAAGTTACTCAGACTCACCCAGACCATGACAGGATACTTTTAAAACCCATCTAAAGACCCACTTTTATTCTCTGGCTTTGAAATAAAGATGAGTCTGTTTCTATTGTTCTTTCCATGATTATATTTTCTCTTCTATATTCTATTTTATTTGGTATGTCTTCTGCTTTGACTATTTTATTGTACAGTACTTTGGTCAACAACTGTTGTTTTTAAAAGTGCTATATGAAACTTGAAATAAACTCAAACCAACGTGGATTTTTACCAGCCTGGCTGCTCTCCACCACATGCCAATGTCCTTTTCCATCTAAAGTTCTAGCTTGTTAAATAAACTGTTTCAAGGTGTATTTGTTGTCCCAGTCTGTATTTTGAATTCACCCATTTTTTTTTTTTCTGGCACCATAACAAATTATTTAGAGTTTCTGTGTTACAAAACAATACGAAACAGACTACAATTAAAAATGTACACTTTAGAGACCATCAGTAACACACTTTAAAGTCATTGTTAACAATAAAATAGTTTAACAACCAGATGATAACATTTACAAATCAATAATAATATATAACCTGTTATTTTGCATGATTTTAGTACGGTCTTGTGTAATTTACCATTTACCTCACACTTTTTACCTCTTAAAGAATGGCATTGTAACAGCCATCCTTCTACTGAGACCAATATAAGGATCAGGTCCTGGGCCAGGTTTTTTGCTGAATAATTTCCTGTTAATTAATAACATGGCTTTCGGAATGTTCATCTTTTTTTTTATGCCTGTCGCTTCTTGTTTTGTTTCCTCTTGTCCACTTTTCATTTCAAAAACCTGTAAAATGCCCCTCTCCAACAGCCAAGGGAAGTGACATTGAGGCTACTGGGTGCAGAATTGATCGCCAAAAGAAATGAACACTTTCTCCTTTAAATTAACGAGACCAAAAAACCAAAAGCAAAAGTGAAGTGATGGGACACGAGTGAGGAGCATTTCCTAGTGTGCATACATACCTGCATCAGTGAGCTTTTCTTCAGACAGGAAATCCGCGACTGCACTTACACACAGAAACCTGTGGGTGGCGACAAAGACAAAGCACAGAGATGAAATTCCACACAGATCGTCTATTCACACACACAGATATTTTAAACTGGCTGTTTATTCTGCAATATAGGAAGACCCACATGTAATCATATCCTATATTTATAATTGGACGACGTGTTAAATAAAATAAAAACACATATATAACAAAGTGTTTTTCCCATAGTGTGATTGGAAACTTTGATGCGTTCATCTTCAGTTTTGCTTTTCACTGTTCCAGTGTGTAATTACAGGATGTTGGTTTTTTAGGCTTCAGCTGTGAAATTCAATATTCACAACAAAAAATCAATCAATGAACTCATCAATGATTCAAACACAGACCATTAGCAGGCTACAGCAAAGCACACACATACAATCGTATCCTGTTGACAGCAGTGGGGCTTGTGTGTGTTGGTGCAGTAAAGGAATCAAGGAGACTAACAATACGTACATCAGCTGTCAGCACTTTGACTGATGCCAAGCTCCCACCAAAGGCTGTTTACCAGAGCAGCAGGACATAGACTTTATGGATCAAGACCTTAATCAATAATTTAAATGGTTCTAAATAAAGAGCAAAGACAGACAACGATGATCGCAATTCATAAATCCTTTGCTTGGATCAATATCAAGTCATGGGTGGGTCTGTTACTTGAAAAATCTGGATTTGTAGGTTTTGTATGTATAAGATGAAATTACGATTGAATCTTTTAATTTATAATGGTTAGGTGGTCAAAAAAGCACGAAAACAACAGTAAAGTTAAGGGGAACAAAGTAGAAGGGTGGGGGATATGACAAGAAAAAGGAAATAATGGAAAAGGTGCTGACAGACAAAAGGTAGGGAAAAAGAAAGGAAAGGAAATAAAATGGGAGCAGACAAGCCGTAAGGGAAGCAAAAGGTATTACAGGAAATGAAAGGGGAAGTTATTCTGTTGTCAGTTGGGGTCTAGGACGAGTTAAACGAGGCCCTTGCTGAAAGACAAAACTGAAAAGGTTAGAGTGAGACCTACAGTATGAAAGTAAACAACATGGAAGAAAAGAAAGACCAGGCAGGAAGGAAGGGTGTGTAAAATTTCTGTGTGTGAGCTGTCAAAACTGTAAATAACATTTAGAATTTGGGGTGTTGGGAAGGAGATTAAATGTAATACAATACTGTGGTTGTACGTGTGTATATGAGCAACATTAACATGTCTCAAAGCTGCATTAAGAAGCATATTTTTGGAGTTATCAGCTGGACTGGTTTTTTTTGCTTTTTGTTGTTGTTCTTCTGTAAACATTCAATATAATGTAAATAGTTGAGCCTGAGCAGGAAGTAAACAGAGTCCAGTGAACCCCTGGGCTTCTCTCTGTTCTCAGGCTTTAGACATTCTGAGAGTTTAGCTTATTACAGGACTTTTCAAACCAAAAGAGAGGAATTGTTTTCTTTGTTTTTCTTTTTAAAAGGTGAAAAAGTCTACTTGTAGTGACAGTACACTCACTGACCTAAAATCCCCATTGTGTTTAATCTAACAATGTCCAATGATGGCAACATGTTCCAATAAAGGCACATTATAAGATATTGTTTGGCATTTATTCTGTCATCTTCTTCTTTGTGTCATATCAAGTGATGCATTGGTATTGACATGGAGACTTTCTATTGATTTGTTTGTTTGTTTGTTTTGTTTTTATACTGATTCATAAGGGACAATCCACAGTCTATATTCATCTTTTTTGGGAAAGTGGCTACATATGTGCTTTAATTTGAAAAAACAAACAAACTCCAAAAGAATACACAAACTCTACATATGGAAAAACAAACATGTTTCTTTAAATGTCTTATCACCAAATTGTACAGATAAAAGCAGGACACACACACACACACACACACATACACATGCAGGGTTGACAATATTCCAGAAATAATGATGCCATTTTATCAGACAGGAAACAGTCCATGCTATAACCTTTCTGTTTTTAGTTTTGGAAACGAACTATGAATCATAATGTCATGTACACATGAGGGTGCTTTTAGTTGTTTAATGAAATATTGTTTCAGGGACTTCAGAAAACGGGAGAGAATTACAGTTTAAAATAATTACTTCACTTGTTTGCACCAGCTCTTTGTTTAAATATATATATATTTTACAATGGTATCCCAAAATAGCTGCTTGTCTTACTTAAAAGTCTTACGTACAATCTGGAGAGTGGCCATGCTTCTAAAAACATTGTAAGCCAGACAGAGGCTAGTGTAAAACCCCTTCTTTATTAAGTATCCTCCTTGTTAATGCAGCATTTCCAAAAATAAAGACATATAAAATTACAAACAGTGTAGATAATTCGCCTCAGTGGTACTTTCGTTTACTTAGGAGTGATCGTTTGTCAATCCTAATATATACTTGTTTAAACAGGGAAGTGTCATCCCCGTCATGTGACTGCAGTTTGACAGACAAACCGAACAAAGACTGTTTTGCAGCTGAACTCACAGTGAGTGCTATTTAACAGTATTTTGAAGGCAAGGCTTGCACGGGCACGTATACACTGGGTGGGTGGGACTATTGGGTGTGACGTCACCGCGCGATTCCCTTTACCCGGGTCCATTCATGCCTGCCTCATCACAGCGGCGCGCGCCTCGCCCTCGCACCAACTTACCTTAAATCCAGAGCGGAGCCGTAAGTGAAAGAAACCCTAAACCGGAATATACGGTGGGTATTTTGTCTTTTTTCTCCCTACATCGCCACTCGGCTGGGACATTGATAAAAAAAGTCAAAAAGCAGGTGAGAACTTAATATTTTTTGGATGTTTATTGTTACAGTGAGGGACAGTCGTATTGTTTTTTTTGAGTGTGAATGAAGTAACTGAAAACCTTCGTCACATGCTTTAAAAAGCATTTTTGCCAATAAAATATCAACTTTTTAAACAGACAGCAGTCCGCCGTGTCTTGTTTACAAGACGATTTCAATATTAAATTAAACGGAAGTTTTCATAAAAGCCTGTTAATTAATTCAGTCCTAGTTTTACAGAATATTGTCAGCATCTTAAAATACCTGTCAAAAAATGACTTCATGAAAAATATGCAAAGAACCAAAACCTGGACACATCTTTCAGGCTCGCCACGTTGATTTGTAGCTGTGTAAACACACCAGGAGCGTCTGAAGCCCAAAGCTCCAGCAGGAGTCATCAGTCACAGCAAGTGAGTCTGGTACACATGCAGTTAAAGTGAAGGCATTCACACCTACAGAAAGTCATGCGGGCTGAACAAATGTGCAATATTAGTTTAGTAGTCTGTAAAAATACAGACAGCTTTACAGGCAGAGACAGTGTTATGTTTGTATAACTAACTGTGGGAGAGCTCGAGATACACCTTCTGATTTTCTGCGTGTTAGCTGAAAAGAGGAACAATTTTGGGTTTCACAATTCCAAACATATACTAGTGGAATTTTTGCAATTCTAAAAAAGGAGAAATGGGGAAAAAGAAAATCTTCCTTTGTGCACAGCACGTGTGCAGTCAGTAAGGTCAGACAAAGGCATGCACACATCAAATGACACCAGTAAACATTCTTGGTAGCTGATATTGGATTTTCTTGAACCACTGAGTGGAAGTCAAACAAATGAAAGTCATTTTGAAACTAATGGAATTTAGCGCTCATAGAGAGCATTGCCTAAAGATGAGTCAGTTCTTAGTTAGCTTTGCAGTGAAGATCATGTGTTGACAAGCAAATTATTTTTAGAGGTTCATGCTTCCTCCTCATGTTAAAGTGGACATTAAAACCAACGCAGTTGTCAAGTGGTTTAGTTCAGCAAAACATGACTTCTTTTTCTTGTCTTATTAAGCCACAACTGTGACACAGAGTCTGAGGCACCTGCTGGAGCTGCATGCATTCATTCTGATAGTTCAGTCCATTTTATGTCATTGCTCCATAGTTAAAGCCAATATTTTAGTTCATTACATTACAAACATAAATCAACAAATCTTTGTATTAAAAGTCTTGGATAAGGGATTTGTATGCCTTTAGATTTTCCTTTGCATAGACTCTGAGTTTGTCTTCAACTGGCAGCTGTTCAGTTTCACCCACAAAATATATGAGCAACTGCAAACATGAAAGATGACTGTAACTGGGCGTAGTTATACAGCTTGTTTGTTCTTCTCTTGATGGGAATCTATCATGCTTTTTCTTTTTATCTGTCATATATACGCTGTCCAGACAAATAGCGTCATACACTTTATTATATCATTGACCCGACTCTAGCTTTTATGATGTCACATCTTAACACACATGGACATCCTGAAGATTTTGAGTGGTGTGAAGGTCTGGAGTCAGTGGTGGCCACAATATGTGAAAATGACGTCTTGTGCTCCCCGAACTACTCTTTAACAATTTAAAAGGATAGTATGTACCTTTCGGGATATGCCCACACCATCTGGGAAGATAGAAATCAATTCATGGCAAAATCATTTAGTATATTTGGGTAATCAACTGACCCTTTTTTTTTTTTTCTGGGCACATGACATGACTAATCTGAGACCTGATGAAATGAAGTAACCTCAGATCATAACCGGGCCTCCACGGGTTTGTAAAATAAGCACTATGCATGTCTGGCTCATGATATGCCTCATTTCTTACCCTGATGTTCCCATTACTGTGGAACAGGGTAAAGCTGGACTCATCAGACCATGTGACTTTTTCTACTGGTGTAGAGACCAATCCTTACACTCACAATCAAATTAAACATTTCTTCTGGTTAGCTTCACTGATAAGTGGTCTCTTTAAGGCTTCAGACCCAATCTCGTGAGTTCTTTTCACAATATGTGTATGGACGTGCTTTTCTTGCACTGTATTACACTTGCATTACACATTCCTCTTTACTCGTCTTAAAATAATGCATTATTGAATGTAATTACTTGCCGGAGAAAGTAATTTGGCTGCTTGCCACATTACTTTCTCGTTGCTCTGTAAAACACAAATTTTACTTATAAACACAAAGTCAAGCAAAGATGAAAACCAGCCTAAAGGTAAAGGTAGAATCGTCACAGTTATTCTATTTTAGAAACACGAACAGGTAAAAAAATGCAGCTGCAGCCTGATGGGCCGTCACTGTGGAAATTCAGGGTCTGGTTGCTGTGCTGGAGTCAACATGGTGCTCGCAAAGAGTTGAAGTTGTGTTAGCAACACAATGCAGTTGTTTCTTTTGAGGATTTCTTTCTTTCTGTATGTCCAGAGTGTAGATAACAATATAATTGTAGCTGTAATGTAATTACTGAAGTTGGTACAGTAATTTATTTCACTGCATTACTGAAAACTCTAATATGATTACAGTAATGCATTACTTTGTAAACACATAACTTTGTAACTTTTTGCATACAACAATGTTTGCATATTTAGTTATTTTAATATAACAAAATGAGTTACTCAAAGCTTATGGTTCAACACTATCTTTCTAGGTCTGAATAATTTGTTGCATAGATCTTAGTTCTTACCAGTGTTTCCTTGTATATCATAAAATATATAAGTCCAGGTGGTAATTTATTTTATTTTATTTTTTTGGACCGGACTGTATATAGTGTTACACTGGTATTGGCTCATACTAAACATGGTCAGTTTCAGTATTTTTTTTGTATTTTTGTATCTTGATGAGGGGCCACGGTGGTACGGTGTTATGAACTATTGTGTGGGCATTGTGGGCATTATGTAAATAATACATACTGATAGTGTGATAATAATTCCATTTCAAATTTTGCTAGTCTTATTTTGAATTCTGTTAAAAGTGCTTTTATCAATTAAGATGTAGGATGTTTTGTCATGACATTTTTCAGCAATAATTTTGATCAAGCTAATAATAGTGAAAAAATGTTTTAGTTTTCCAAGACTAAGTCTTACAGATCTTTTTTCTTCTTTTTTGTTTAACAGGATGAATGAAAGTGAGTGCTCAAGGACAGATGTAAAGGAAAATACCTGCCACTTCAAGCATCACATTAGCCCTCCTGAGAGCCCCCTGCCCAGCGCATTCATGTTTGCTTTAGGCATCATTGGGAACGTAGCTGCCCTGGTTATCTTGGAAATCCGGCGACGCAGGAACGTAAGGAGTGGAGGCACGTGGCAGCGTAGTTTGTTTCACATCCTCATCACGTCACTGGTGGTTACAGACCTCACTGGAACTTGTTTACTCACCCCGTTTGTGCAGCTGTCATACTCACGCAACTTAACTCTGGTTGGTATGCGGCCTAACACCTGCAGCTTATGTTCGTACTTTGGTGCCACTATGACCTTCTTCAGCCTGACTACCATGTTGCTCCTCTTCACTACAACACTAGAAAGATGCTTTGCCATTGGGTGCCCCTACCTGTACAGCCGGCATGTCACCAAGAAGTTTGCATACATCTCAATATTGCTGGTGTTTTTGTTGAGTGCAATATTCTGTCTCCTCCCTTTTGCTGGATTTGGGAAATATGTACAATACTGCCCTGGCACATGGTGCTTCATTGACATGAATGCATTGAAACCACAGAACAAAGCCTATGCCATTCTGTATGCCACTGTTATGCTGATGATCGTGGTGGCCATCGTAGTGTGCAACGCCTTTGTGGTGTACCAGCTTTATAGGATGTACCAGCACCGAAGGAGAAATAGCTCAGTGAGATCCAACAGTGAGCGCAAGCTCCTGTCCATGTCAGAGGAGGTGGAGCACCTGATCCTACTGGTCGTCATGACCATTATCTTCATCATCTGTACACTGCCACTATTGGTAAGTGACAATGGAGTCTTGTTCTGCAAATGATATTTGTTCAACAGTTTGGTTGGGCTAAACTGAATCCATAGCAGCCATTCTTATCCAAGAGTTTTTTCTCTTTTTTTTAAGTGTGACCTACAGATACCAAAATTTGCCAGTTCAGCGTTTCTTTTCACGAAATATACCTGACAGTATATACAAGGACAAACCAGCTGTTCTTTAATGCCAAATATTATAAGAGTTTATTAAACTACACAATTTCTCTCAAACCAAACAAATTTACAAGAGCTTCCCTCACTTAAACTCTGAAAGTAAAGTGCTCTCTCGTTTATGTAAATTTGCTTCTTACAGTTTTGATACTTTGCTCATACCGAGACTACTAGCTTGTGGCTGGCTCTGAGTGCTGGCTATGTTTAGCTTTAGCCACTTTTCCTTTGTTAGCTTATTTAAAATGTCCATGTTCGCCTGGGTGAGAATGATATACGAGTCTGATTAGGTTTCTCGTTGGATACATTTTTTTGGTAGTCCTGCCACGGTTTACTTTAATGATCTTTGTGTCTTCAGCAATGTGCTAGCATATGGTAGTGTGTGTCCATGTGGCTATTTGCTTCCACTGATGTGTGGCTATATGAAACAACTATAGCTAGTCCCTAAAGGTCAGTTCTGTTCATCTGGATGTAGTGTTTTCACTATGAGAAATGTTTCATCAGAGACTTCTTCAGTCTCAGCTGAACCTTATAAACAGTACATGTTCACAATGACTGAAACCAGCCCACTGAATGAACAATGGGCTTGTCATGACCATTGATCAACAACCACTGATCAAAGCCTACTGATCAATAGCCATGATTGCCATTCACACAGAGTTGGGGAATGGCTGCAATCACAGCTTTGTAAGATGGCCAAAGACGTACCCTTAGGCCCACTCCTCCTTTGGTCTGAACTTTATATTTACCTCAGAAAAACCCATGTAAACATGAAATTGACCAGTTTTTTGATAACATAATTCACTGATTCACCATTGATGTCAGGTGAACTCCAGGAAGCTATATCAAGCATGCCCAATAAAAAGGCTCCAGGTCCAGATGGTCCCATATATCTGGACCATATATATTTTGAAATGGTTAAAATCTACAGTTCTTCCTATTAATTGCTCCTTCCATAATTATTCTTCTACCCCACTGCAATCTGGAAATATTAAATATTTAGGTGTTAATGTTTCTCCTAGGCTTGCAGATTAAACAAACTAAGCCACATCCACAATTTTTAAAGAAAGTGGAAGATGATTTGGCTAGATGGAAGTCTTTGCCCATAGCACTCATGGGGTTGCTTAAAAAAATTTTGGTTTGCAAAGAATCAATTATTTATTCTAAGTAATCCAGAGTAAACCCTCACCTTTGTGGTTAGGTTCTCTTGACTACTATTTGTAACTGACCTGACTGCGGTTTTTGTGCTGCATTGTTGGTCATGCAGGCTTACAGGCAAGTCTTTTTGGATATTTTATATCATTTGTACACCATGTTGATAGTAATTTTTTGGTTAAAGTACTTGTTATCCAGTTCACACTACCTTTATACTACAGTACAACTATTTCAAACTTCTTAAAACACAAACACTATACCACTTATACAAAATTAGAGACAAAAGGTAAACAAAACTAGCTTAGCAGTATGACTGATATATAACTCATGTAAATCCATTTCTTTTTCAGCTTATCTGATCTTGAGTCATGATTGAAAGATAAAACTGCTTTGGGGTTGTTTTTTTTTAGCCTGGTTGCTGAAAAAACTGCTATCTTATCAGGAGTGTGTTAAAAATGTCACCCAGAGCCGATACTGTTTATTGTGTAAAATGTGATACATATGCAAATGTAACCGTTTCTCTGTGGACATGTGGTGGAAATGCAGGTACTTATAAACATTGCAGTAGATCATCGATTGCTTTGAAGACAGGAAATTCTGTAGTGCCTTTGTGAAGCTGCTGCCTAATTTAAAGCCAAACATAATCGATCGTGGCTCAAAGAGTTGGCAGTTTGGCTTGTAATCGGAAGGTTGCCAGTTCGAGCCCCGGCTCCGACAGTCTCGGTCGTTGTGTCCTTGGGCAAGACACTTCATCCGTCGCCTACTGGTGGTGGTCAGAGGGACCGGTGGCGGCAGTGTCCGGCAGCCTTGCCTCTGTCAGTGTGCCCCAGGGCAGCTGTAGCTACAATGTAGCTTGCCATGTGTGGATGACTGTAATGTATATAAATGCAGACCATTTACTATAATGCATTTCAGTTTGTTTACAGGGTTTGCTAAAATATTTACATCTTTTCGTTGTTAATTTTTTTTTTTATCATGTTTTGATTTAGATTTTTTCTTTTGTTAAGCCACTTAACACTGGCCTATAAATCATTCAAGCATACAAAAATACCTCACACAAGGTATAAACCAGTGTTTTGTCTACACATCAGACAACTTAAATGATATGATATCTTTAGGCACTTTGCCACTAAGCAGCTACAGCAGAAGAATTGTATCTGAAAGTCATCCCGGATAAGGATAAGTTGAAGAGAATGGATGGATGCATGGATGAATAAAGAGACTGGCGACTTTTTAAGGGTGTATTACTTCTTAGGCCTTTATAGGCCTGTTTGCATAGGAAGCAACGTGGTAGTATGTTGAATGATCAGCCAAAAATTTGTTTTGAGCCACACCTGCACAAGTGCTCCCTGCCTGGCAAACTTTCACTATGTTTTGTTCAACACAGCAGGAAACTGCATAGCACAAGCTATAGCACTGCGCAGCAAATACCACTTCCTATGTGAAAGGGTTTTATTAAATCTGCACTTCCACAACTCTGAATTATGAAATTATTAAATGAAAAATAAAACTAAATAATTCCAAGATATTTATAAAGCTATTTATGATTCCAAGCCATATTTTTTCCTAATGATTTATGCTATCACATATCGATTCTCACATTCATACTCAAGTTTTATTTAAACAGTGGGTAGCAAATTAAATGTCCAAGATACAACCCAACCCCACCCGACTCCACGATCATGTAGAAGTTATGTTTTAAGGGAAAGTTATCTTTCCAAACTGCAGTCTTCACTTGCAGTATGCTGTGTAACTGGAAGCAACCTTTAGGATTTCATCAGTAATGTCATCAGAAAGCAATTTTATTCAGGCTGTAATGAGAAGTTCAAGGGTATCTGGCTCTTTAAGTGCTGTAAAAACAACACAAATACGACAACATCTGTGACTGATAATTGCTCAGGGAATGGTAGAAATCATTTACCATGACTGTTAGACGTACAAATAATGGACTGGAATGATTGTTGTAAGACATTCTTATCAAAATAGGCACTGACAAAAAAAACAAACAGGCTCAACAATTTTTAAATGGCTGTTCGGGGGTTGTTGTACCCTTGCTGGGGTAAAAGTGTTTAGAGGTGAAGTTTTCTTAAAATTTTGTAAATGTGTGAAGAAAATCACCAAATATTTTGAAATTATTACCATAGGTTTACGTATCTAATAGGAGGCTGAGGGAACCCTTTTTTTTTTTAAAGGTTTTAGTATTTAAAGGGCTGCAAAATCTATTGACTTTTTTTCATCCATCAAGTATTTTAAGGTTGCTGGGGGATGGAGCCCATCCCACCTGACATAGGACAAGAGGCAGCACACACCCTGGGCTTCTTGCCAATTTGTAGTGAAGTGACAATGCTAACCACCGCACCGACTCACCCAAATAAATATATATTATGCATCTAGCACAGCTTCTGATTAGATGATTAGATGATGTTATTGCCCAAAACCTTGATATTGTTAAACTTTGTTATACGATATTTCAGACTGGCTTGGCAAGTGAAAACCAGTTAAGACATATGAGAAAAATTAGATTTTCCAAGCGTCACTTTGTTCTTTAGGTGAGTAGCTTTCCCAGCAGAATATGATGCTGTGCACTTTGTTGCAGACAGCATGGTAAATGGCCTGTATTTGTATAGCGCTTTACTTAGTCCTTATGGACCCCAAAGCGCTTTACACTACATTCAGTCATCCACACATTCACACACAGATGATGGCAAGATACATTGTAGCCACTGACAGAGGCGAGGCTGCCGGACACTGGCGCCACCAGTCCCTCTGACCAGCACCAGTAGGCCACGGGTGAACTGGCAATCTTCCGATTACAAGACAAACTGCAATCTCTTTGAGCCACGATCGCCCCTTATGTGCCAAAGTGCCATCCTGTGTGCTGTTGCTTCTCAGCTCTGACCTGAAATACGGAGTCATAACCTTCCGCTCTGCTCTTCTGCCAAGTTGTGCATTATACTTGACTTAATATCAGCCACAATATAAAAAGCAGACGACACCGAGGCGGAAACAACTTTATGATCCATGTTCTCACAAACAGAGCCTTTCAGAGAGTATTATTCATTTAACAGTTATTGTTTGATCATTATGTCCATCCCTCAAACTGTCACACATCCACTCACTTAAAATTTGTAGTGCCCTTATAACATAAGCCATGCATACACAGGAATTTTTTAAAAACATCTTTAACCCTAATAAGGAGCGTAGTCATCATAGGAAGCTGTAAAACTTGTTCATTTTGACAGTTGTGTTAATGAGAATCAATTATCAGACAACTGCAGCCAGATGTACAATACTATAGGGAGGTAAAAGACACTGGGATCAGTTTTCTTCACTGCCTCAACAGGCAACCATGACTTTTGGTACAGCGAGGGTAAAAAAAGGACATGAGACAGGAAGGAAATCTACTTGGGCAGAACGCAGTGGGGGAAATAAGTGGGGTCCCCTGCTAAATTAGTAAGTTTGCTCACTTTAAAAAAAAAGGAACCATCACATTTTTGCGGTTTTCTTTTTATTGCAGAGAGATCAAATTAAATAAGCATTTGATGATGTATATCTCTACGACTGGGCTTTAGTCCATAAAACCATTTTAGGATTTTTATGAGTAAATTCTTTTCACTTAGTTCAGGATAATCTGCTTAAATTAAGTGTTACCCATAGTAGTGTTTTGCTTTTGTTTTTTAACACCACCAAACATGCAGTAGTGGCTTCTAGCGAGAAAGTAAACTTACAAGTGCTGATATCAGTTTAAATGTATGTTATATGTTGAATGTTTTCAGTGTTTTTCCTGGTGTCAGATAGCACTTCTTAACAAGAAGTCAAACTCTTGACAAAACTGCTAATTTTACCATTCAAAACTGATTAGTTAGGGTGTATATTATGGTGACTAATTGGCTCTGTTTAGATGCAAACTAATTCTGTATTATTTTTTTAATGGAAAAAATGTCACACAAACTGCATCTTCTCGTCAGTCGTGACGTCACGTCAGCTATTATATGGCAACAGTTTTAACCGACTGAGTCATCAGACCTTTTACAACCTTTTACCACCACTAATGTTTTGAAGACTAATGCCTTCATAACATTAGTTTCAGACATGTATCATAAATTATTGTTTTAATTAATAACATACATATTTATAAATCACTTACTTGTGGGTGTCACGGTCATGTCTCCTGTCCATTCCTGTCCTCGTATTTCTACAGAATGGTCACATTCACACGGGAAAATGTAGAAAACCTTTTACCATATATCAGTCCAGAGGCACACTAAGTGATCTAACAGAGAGGGAGATGGTCCCTTATTTTAAAAGTACATCTACCATCAAGTGCAATTCCCTTTCTTGTAATCTTTCTTTATGATGAATAAGAAGACAAAGCTATCTCCCTGTCTCTATCACTTTAAATTTATTTTAAAGTGTTAAAACTGTTAGCCCTTTTCACTGATAAGATGTGATGTTGTCACTGTCATTTTCTAATAATGTCTGCAGCTCAAGAAGGTAATAAAATAAAATAAATATTTAATGTTTTTCTTATTTTCAAAATGGTTGTGAGATTTCCTAGGCCACAATGATAAACCGTATATACTCTTGGGTGTCCAGATTTCAATGTGAGATCACAGTCAGGATATCACATACACACAACAGCATGGCAGGATCATATTACATTTTTATGCGGATATGAAATCGTGGACCGATGATGTGGTTATCTGCGATCGCATTAAAGTTTGAAAAGGCCGGCCAGCATTAATAAATAACGAGAGCGAAATTAATAATGTCATCACCTCTGACTCAGTATCTGCTCAGCACACACTGTGGCTGTTAACATTTTGCTCTTCGAAATGAAACTCAGACAGATGACATTATTTCTCTGATCAATACCCTCAAAGACTCACATCAACACTTTAATTTTACTTCCTGTTGGTGCTGAGAGAGAAACATGGCCTCACAATAAAAGTCTGTTTTCTGTGTTTCCCACACATGGTGAGGACCGTCACTAATCAGAGTAATAATCCCATCTGGCTTTGTTTAAAATGGCACTGGGGTTTGCGTTTAAAGAAAAGAACACGCAAAAGGCACAGCTTGTGTTTTATTCCATTGTTCCTTCATCACTTGTATTTTTTAAATACATGCAGATTTTTCTTACACATTTTATGGAAATTAGTCTTTATTTCCAGGTGATAAATTGAATGTTTTTATATGTGCTAAAGGGGCTTTACAACGACACAAATGTAGCATGAAAAGCAAAAGAGAAAGCGCTAAAAGATGCAGAAATTATTTCAGAGAAAGAGAAAAGGGTGGGTAGAGGACAGGAAGTGAGTAAGAGAAGCACTGTTAGGGAATAAATCGAGCATATAAACTATTAGGAGGTTATTGTCCCTTGTTATTTGACCTTTTTAAGTGTATATTGTTTCCTTCGATCCCCGAGAGATAATAGCAGTCATTTCTAAACCTGCAGACTAGTCACAGCTTCCACGGATTGTATTAACATGCTGGTTCTCAACCTTGTGGCTATCTGCCGAGGGACTTTACTGCTTCTTCCTGCCAATAAAGCCAGTGGCTGATTTCACTGACATTCCAGCTGCGAAGGAGGCGCTAATCAGTGTAATGTGATGCTCATTCTTGGCCTAAGGGGTGCTTATGAAAGCAGCTGTATTTAAAAGCTCAAGTACTTTATAGTGTATCAATTATTTATAAAAGATTGCCAAATAGGCACACCATAGCAATGTCTGTGCAGGTTAGGCTGGTGGAAAGTGAACAAGGTTGGAAGCTGTAGACCGAGGCAGATGAAAATCATGTGGTAAGCTTAGAAAAACAGAAAAGACATTTCTGAATTTGTCTTCTTGACATCTGATTTAGTCGAGTTTGAAATGTGCTTCAGTCTTAAGCATTTTTCCTACCTGCAGATCATATGTGTGAGACTCTTTAGAGAGGATGCCTTTTATTTTAATCCAGACAATGTACAGCTAACCAAACTGCTTATTATTACCTAACCGTAACCAAGTAGTTAACTATATGAATAGATTTGAGATTTGTCTGGGAAAACTTGTTCATGCGAACACAGTTAAGGGAGGGGACTTTATATCCTGGAAGATAATAAAATTGGAAAAATCGTGTCCTGAAACATGGGGACACAAGAACGCATCATGACTACTACTACAAGAGTGTCTTAGAATGTGATTTTAGTTGTTTTTTTTTAAAAGGAAGTAAGGATTTTCATTTTTAATATTTGGTCTGTTTATCAAAACGGCGAATATCTTCGATGTTCTTCACTATTTTACCCATCTGCTTTGAAAATAGTGGCATTACATTTTCTTGCTATGGGTAATGGAACAGACAAATGGATATTGAGAGATTTCTTGAATTATTAGCTAAAAACTGAATTATGTAAGCAGACTTTCATTTTATTGTTATTTTTGTCTGTAACCTGAGTCAATGGCTGTGAGCATGGGAGCCCGTATTTGAGTTGCAAGAAATTCAAATGTAGAACATTAGTTAGTGCAGATATATTGTGTGCGCAGGGATAAATTGTAGTGCTATTTATTTTGAGAAATCGGTTATGCAGACTGAAACCTAAACATTTAGAACTATGCAAATGGCATCAAGTTGTAAACTGAGCCCAAATTATCATTGGCTATCATGTAGTCTAGTCTAGACCTGGGCTTCTATCTTCAATCTTTTGGACAGGCTTTCTTGTAATGTCTTCTTTTGATGTTGGCTGGCTTTTGCACCGTTCACTGTCAAGATTATTGCATACTTCTTCCACATGCAGGCAGCATTAAATTAAAATAAAGCTAAAGTCAGCCTCCTGTATCAAACTGTCTTTCTCTGATGGTTTACTTTGAAAGGCTTAATGTTAATGATTTGGAACTAGGATGCTAACTGTGATGTGCCTTTCTCTGTGTGACAGCTGTGCATGAGGTTCACTTTGAGACTGAACCTTGGAATGCTAATCTTCATAATCTCTCTCTCTCCCCACTCCCTGCTTCCTCTTTCCTCCCACAGATTCGAGTGTACATCAACTCCACAGGCAAGGAGGATCACCACTCGGACCTGATTGCTCTCCGCTTCATCTCCATCAACTCCATCGCTGACCCCTGGGTCTTTATCCTCCTCACCCCTGGCGTTCAGCACTTCTGCTGGACCTCTGTCTGCCGGTCCTCCCTGTTAGCCTCGAGGGGTTCCATGTTTAAATCATCGCTGGCTAAAGAAAATGCCAAACTAGAACTGTCTCGGCCAACGCTCTACACAGAGAAAATTGACTCAGTAACAAATATGTGACCGCAGCAGTACTTTGCTATCAATTGATATTTATGTTTACTGGACATGAAAGTAGACTGTGCGCTGTCCTATCTGAGCACAGAAGCTGCAGAGGTTTGCTGAGCCACAGCAGTGTTTCCATTGGGTAATGGTCTATGCCATCAAGCTGGTAAGAACTTCTAAGCAGCTTTATGAGTTTGGGGCCATCACTTGCCAATTACTGGGCATTTCCATACACTTCTAGCATTTCAGCTGAATGCACACGGACTTCTCCGGAGCTTTTGTCTCCCTCGTGACGTGCATTCTTTATGAATTAAAAAAAAAAAGACTGCTGATAAGAAAGGAAATGTCTAAAATTTGGCACTGATGTCATAGACAATCTGCAAGTGCTTTTGTCTATATTATAATACCGGGATAACAAATGTTAAACAAAGTTTTGAAAAACATAACGAGGGGGTAAATAACTTCCACTTGGCAATGGACTATGACCAAACGATCCACGTAAAGCCTAATGAATTAAAATGAGGTCATTTCAATCATCTGGGCTCATGCAAATGACCCCTTTGGTGGGACCCATGATTAAATTCAAAGGTAAAAACTACTATAAAAAGAGACATTTAAAGTTGGAGTAAAGCGGTCAGATGTATCTTAATGCCAGGAAGAGATTTAAAATTGCTATAGCATACATAGATTGAGTCTAGACATGAAATGGGTTACGGATATTGATCACTGGTATTACGATACTTCTCTTAACCTCGTTCTTTAAACTAGGCTGCCAGATTCATGTAAGAAAAGTCAAAGGGCAGGAAGCCTACTGAGTCTTAGATTATAAGATAGCTTTTAACCAAAAAAGGTTGAGAGCTACAGTATTTATTTGGTATGTACAGTGTGTAGTATACAGGATACACTACCATGTTATTAACAACAAGGTTTTTATGTGCAAATGGATCTGTTTTTGATTTAAACTTCTTATACTGTTAAGTAAAAGCGTATCAACATTCTCGTGGCATGTGGCTGTTATTGTAATGCTTTTTATGCACTTTATGAACTTAGGTTACTTTTTAAAGTGGGTCCTATTAATGTAAAAATAAATAAAAATAATGTGATCAAGTTAATTTTTTAGACCAGGTAGGTCTATATGTTAGTCATTATAGAAAAAACTTACATTTTCTGCCATATATGATACTGTAGATTAAATTATATCAGCTGTATGTTTTGTAAAGAAATGGCTGATCACATTAAGAATTTCTCACTAGAATGGCAAAAGGTTATTGGCAGCAGTTCACTGTTCAATGTGCAAATGCATCTTCATGCACAATACAAAGAATATGCAGTGGGCCATTTATAGATGCTGTCCCATTATAAATATTTACACAACAAATATCTGAAGTCTTAAGCTTTAGCCCTACATCTGCATCAGCTGGTTGGAGATGATTCCCTTTTACACACCTATTTGGCAAATATGAACCACGCCACACCATTTTATTGGGCTAAGTATGCAACTCATCTCTACCCAACACCACCTTCTAAGCTGATGATGTGATATTTGTTTTATTTATGTTTGCTATGTCCTATTTGGGGTCTTTTTCTATCTTTCCATATACAGTTGTGGTCAGAAGTTCTCATTGACATGAATGTTATAGTTTTTTTAGCTTTAAATGATTCATTTGAAATATTTTTTATAGTGTGGAATGACTGTAACTTTAAAAGGAAAGGTGTTTTGAGTGTTCAGGTAGTGTAGAAAAACATAGAGAACCAGTCCACTCTAATGTTATACAACTTGCCTCATTCACACAAATTCACACAAGCAGTTTTTCTATGCTAAAGTCAGAATTCTGAAAGAGTTTTTGTTTTTGTTTTATTACAGCAGCTGTAATCCTTTTCCATATCTTTTGACTATAGTGGTTCTGACTGAAATGCTGTTGAATAAAACTTGGGGGGGGGGGTGTTCATTTCTAAACATTTCTTTTAATGTATTTCCAACAAACAGCTCAAGGCATCTTTTTAAATTAGGGCTCACAGCTAAGTAAAATGTAAGTTTGCTTTCAGGTCCTTAAAAATTATAGACTGCATTAGTTATTATGCAGTTAGCCTAAACAGGTCACGCGCTTTACTGATCAGCCACCAACCATTACACAACAGTGATGTCACTTTTAACGGAGCAGCTGAAATCAGATGACTACTGAGTTTCCTGGAAAAAGTAGGTAGTGTTCTCCAGTTTGTTTGTTTTTTGCAGACTTTCTACGGGGTAAAAAGTTACATGTGGTTAAATTACACAATATCGTTCTTTTGAAGTGAGCCAAATAAAATACCGACCGATTATCTGGGATCAAAATAAAGCTACTGCAAACTTCCACATTCTCTCCTGCCACTTTCTCTCAAAAAAAATCAAACTGACGTGACTGGGTTTAGGAACTGAAACAGTTTGGTGCTCAAATGAGTACAAAGTGGGAAAATGTTCACACAAATGTGTCATAAGTAGAGGTCAGGAGATTTAGTGTGCACAAAGTCAACTTTGAACGTGTCAGTGTGAGAAAGGAAAAGCACTTATGATATTAATTGGCTGTTGTGTTGTTAAAATCTGCAGTTTATTGCCTCTGCCGGTCTGTTGTGGATTCTTAACTCAGGCTTAATATGTTCAGTGTTTACGACAGAGACTTACTGCTTCCTGTCAGTGGTAGTGTGTTCTTTCTGTGTGCGCTAATGCCATTGTGTTCTGTTGTGTTTTTGAGAATGAGTGCGCACGTGTGTGTGTTGTCTTTGCGTCAGTGTGCCTGTGATATGTACCAGCTTGTGTGACAGACAGCAAAAGTGATATCATACCTAAATGCTACCTACCTGGATTTTTCTGTAATTAAGTACTGTACATGAAACTGAATGCACTGAGCACACAAGCTTGTGTGTGTGTTTTATGGTTTGTGTAAATAAACATCTCATCTACAAAGTATTCTGAGGGACCAGTTTTGTAACTTTTTTCCCACCAACACACACACACACGTTTTATATGCAGTATGTGGATGGGTTCCAGATGTAGAGAACAGAGTTGAATCTTGAGGCTCAAACTACATATCAAGACAGTTTGCTTTGTTCATGATCAGCTCTCTCACTTTTGGATTCAACGTACAACCATATATGCACAGTATGCTCATGTAGAAATGTAGTTACAATTATAAAAGTGCAAAAATATCTGTCCTGGTAAACAAGACAAACAGGACAAACCGGGGGGGGGGGTGAATGCCATTATTTGAGAGGGACAAAGTCTGACCTGCACCGCCCCCTGGTTAATAGTACTGAACAACTGTGCATTATGTACTAATATGATTTAGTGTAACTTATAGTTACAGCGTATCAATAGAATTCAATTGAGAGGACACAGTGATTTTATTGGGTTGCCCTACCCCTGAGGCCAGTTCATAACACTGTCGCTGTGTTTAACCAAGTTGAAATCTCTGAGGCACACTAAATACAGCCAGAGTACAAGTGCAAACTTTTTTAACATATTTTGGAAAATTCTGCAAAACTTATGTTGAGCCTTTGCCTCAGATTTGAGGCAAAAACCGATAAATTATATCGAATTGTGTGATTCATTTCAATTTATTCTTAGATACTCCAAAGGTCATGTAACTAACATTGTTCATTTCTGAAAGTAACATTCCAGTGTGCACCCAAATGAATTGAGGAATGAAAATGGAAAAAGACTGCTCCTCCTATGGCCCAAACCTATGCAAGCACAGGTGAATAACTTGACACACAAAGGCCCTAACTGTTTAAATAAGAACCTTTTTGCCATGTTGTAACAGTGCTAACCAACATACTGTGTGCTAAATTATGCATAGTTGGGTAATTGCACAAACTAACAGTATAGAGCATTTGATTTGCTGCACCTTTGTTTTAAATGAGAGGTGTCACTGACCAGAAAATGTGAATAATATTTATACAAGTCAAAACAGGAAACATTGGTACAGTACTGTGAAAAAATATCTACCTCATCCAGGTTTCTCTTTTTTTTCTTTTGCATAATAATCACACTTTAATGTTTCAGATCATTAAACAACTTTTAATATTAGTGAACACTAACCCAAATAAATACAAAATGCAGTTTTTCAATGTTGATTTCATGTATTAAATAAAAAACGCCAGCCAAAAGCAGCAAAGCAGCAGAAGGCCATCACACCACTACCATGTTTGCCAGGGGGATTCATTTTTCTACTGTGGCCAATGTAGTCATATAGTCCCCAGGCCTTTAACAAGGTGTCTGACTAGACAACACAGTGGAACCAAGCCATTAACATGGTACTTTAATTTTTAGGACATCTGGAATCACAATAATGTTCCAGTAAAAAATCAGCAATCAGTGTGTATACCAACTTGATTTAATGATAGACATGGTTTGATTACTAGAAACACAATAATTAGCAGTCAGGCCCGTCACAACCAAGTCCTCGATCTATTACACCTCCTTACAAATGTCAACCAACAATGAATTAATTCATAAGTCAGACCCAGACCTTCATCACTGAAAGCTCACATCATTTGATTCCATTTTGATAGGAATGCCATTTCCCTCTATAATTACCTGTATTCCAACATGTGTTCTGTTAGTTTATGTCCTAACAACAAACAGCTAACGTCCAATCGGCTGACCAGACATCAGGAACACATTAGCCTTAACTAAGTTTATTCTGCAAAATTGAAAACTGATTAATTAACCCTGTCTGGTTAATTTGATAATCTCGTCTTGTTGTGTTTTGATTAGGTCAGAGGAAGGAAGGAAGGGGCTCCCTTGTGTGTTCACTTTGTGTTTGTGTTTTATATATTGCTAATTCCAGATAGTGGCATCAAAGTGCTGTGGGCTTACCCGAAGTATGGTGGGTAGAATTACAAACGGTACTGATTCACAGATTGAAGTAGAAGACTGATCTGATTTTTCACAGTCAACTTGACTCACAAATCAGAAAACTCAATTTGAGGTTGGGAGTAGAATACCCCTATTCTACTCCCAACCTCAAATTGAGTTTTCTGAAGCAGGGAAACAAAAGCAGTAGCAGCAGCATCATGAAAAAAGCTAAAAGGAAGCTGAAGACGAGTAATTACCAGGAAATTACAATAACTCAGAGCAGTTTTGATGTGTAACATCTTTCACATGTGAACATGTGGGAAAAATTGTGTTTGTTTGAAAGCAAAGCCAAAAATCAGAACAGTGTGGCTTGTGGTTCAAAGACTGCGAGGTCCAGAATTTCCGTTTAAAGTTTTGGGAAAACCCACAGGCTTTAGCCGCGTGCTTTCATTTTAGTTTTGGTGTGAACACAAAGACAAAAATAGACTGTCAAGTTTTCTCTGGTGGTTCTTATTTTTTCACAGGTGAATAAATATCAGATACCGAAAGAGGCTTTGCTACAAACACAAACCACTTAAGAGGGTTCCATCCCAGAACCGAGTTTTGAGCAGACTTATCCATCTTGAGCTTCCCTTGGCTGCCATGTCATCTCCCCAATAGTTTTCTTCAGTTATTGGGGCTCTAAGCCAATCTTCCAAAGGAAATAGAGCACTGATTTTGCTGGAAAACCACAGCAGTAGGTAAGGCAAAAGTTACTTCACACTTAGTTTTTGACTGTTCCTACTCTTGAATCTGCATAATGTCAACAGAGATCATAGGCCTAATATAGATATAAGGCACAGAAGCCCCAATCCCCCACCCACCTTCATTCGCTTTACAAGAATCGGTGAATCAAAAGGAAACTGGATTAAAGCAGGGGTGGCCTTAGAGGGAGAAGAGCTAAAAGTGGTTGAGGCACTTCATTAAGGACTATAATATAAACAAGGATTGCTCTGAACTGTGTTATACGTCAATCTGCATTTCCACAGTTTGTCTTTTGCCCTTAACGTATTATGGCAGAATGATGTTAGGAACAAGATACATTTGCTTTTAGGTTTCAATAAACTTGTGGTTTAGACACCCCCCCCCCCTTCTTGATTTTG
>VUQR01011166.1:3424-40329 GCA_015108515.1 Hemichromis elongatus | reverse complement strand
CGATATATAGAGCCACGGCTGGACTGGCCGTCGGAGGTGAAAAAGAAGCGATTTGTCCCATACTTAAGCTAGAATGAAAAAAGACACAAAGCTGGAGTTATTCTGTGTCTTCACGCTGTACAGCTGTCACTTCTTCTTTCATTCTACCCCCTCCCTCTCCTGTTTCTAATTCAATCATGAAACTGATAAATGATCAGCTGATCAGCTTTTCTGTCACTAGTCGCGTCTCTCTCGTTTGTTAATCGCCCAGTTTGCGCTAGAAAGAGGAAACCAGCAGATAAACAACGACCCTAAAAGTTTAGCTTGAATAGAATTGTCTCCCCGTGTGCTAATCAATTTCATATGGGCAAAAAAATCGGATTTGATGCGCTTTTGCCTGCAGTGTGAACGTAGCCTAAGAGTCTTAACCAAGAAAGCACACAAGATGACATGATGGAAGGTGATTTGACTTGATGTCATAACTCTGGGTCTCATTAATATTTTGTGTGCACACTGTATTTATGATTACTAGACATCAGAGATCACATTAACAGCTTTGCAAACATATGGAGACTGACCTTGAAAGTTTTAAAAATGTGTTTTTTGACAAAAAAGCAATTGCAGCATTTTGTTTATATGAGATCAGTGGTGACTTCGCCAAAGGTTGCGGAACTATCAACATCATCCACGTGGCATTAATGCTGATGAAAAAACACCGGGAGAAAAACAAGACGGTACACATGCTTTTCCTGGACCTGGAAAAGGCATTCGATTGGGTTCATAGCTAGCTGATTTAACGATCGTTACAAAGCCATTGCGCCCCCAAAACTTATGTGAGATGAATCTCTATCGCAACGCGGCTGGAATATCGCCAGCCTTTCCCATTCAACATTGGTGGTGGTAGAGAAATCAAGAAAATAACTCATGAGTTAATCCACATCAATCTGCAGCCCAAATACAATTATAAATATTAAAATCAGCCCTGCACTTTGGAAAAAAAGAAACAGTCTAATTTAAGGTGTAATACAAACAGAGACTGCTGAGTGGATGTTTAGCCTCGACTTTCTGTCTGAGCATGCAAAGTGATTCTTATTATATCCTCATCATCTCAGAAAGCAACAGGTAAAACTTCTACTACTGAATACGCAGGTTATGGGAATACAGTATAACACCATACTGAGTTTGAATAGTGTTGCTGTTATGTTTTGCACTGCTGTGGTGCAGAAGTACAGCTAAACAGCAGCCAAATACAGAAGTCTGTGGTTTTGTTTGGCAGCTCCTATGTGAGAATGTGAAGGAGGGTGGTGCTGAAAAGAAGCTCAGAAAAGCTGCCCTGAATAAATGAATGTTAAAAACCTAAGGTTTCCGAGAGAGCACTGGGTGCTGTCCGGCTGTCAGTGCACTGCAGACATATGATATATGCCAAAAGCCATTCCTTGTCCTCTGATAGGCTACTATCCTGCTGTGATGTCATCGTGGCTCGGTTATAAAAAGGCTGACGGACTCAACGGCTTCAAAGGGGCAAGTGTGCTTGAGACCTGAAAGTGTTTATGCATGTGTGAGAACAGAAGCAGGGAGCGAGACAGAGCGTGCGTGCGTGTGTTTGTGTGTGCATGTGGGTCACACACACAAACTCCTGAAATTAACAACTCAGCAAAAAATGAAGAAAAACCTGCTGACAGACACTTTATTAGGAATCTTTGTCCGGTGGATTTAAAAGCTACTGGAGTATGAAATCACTGGACTGAAGAAGAGGACAAACTCTGGAGGTAACAATTAAAGAACAAATGAAAATAAAAGTCTGTTTTACAGCCTGCAAATCTTGCAGGCAACCTATTTGTCACGGGTGCTCTCTCTGTGATGAAGTGCTTTTTTGGACCTATTTTAAAGCAGTGAAATTAATATAAATTTAAAGTAAATGCTTAGGGATCAGTGCAGATAAAGAATCTTACGTTTCTCTAGTTTTACAAGACGAAATGATGATGACATTGTTTAAAATATGTGCCCCTAACTCTGACATCATGGGAGATTTGAAGATTACCTATCATATAATACATTTACTGTTTAAATTGTCATAAAAAACTTACAGGTATCATTAATTTTCTTTTTGTATTCCAACACGTGGCAAGATTAAATGACTTCTAACCAACACAAGCACAATTTCACAGAAAAGAATACAATCATTTTTCCCATGAATCCAAACCGCCTTTCATATTTAACATTGTCTGTTGACGATATCAGGACAGAAACTTGTTTATCTCTTGCTATTAAAGCAGGTGTCCTTTTCACAGTTTGCCAAACTGTCATCTCTGTATTTTAACAAAGACAACAAAAGCTGGGTGTTCTCTCTCTCTGTTTTTTCCAAACACTTGCAGCTTCATGTTTATATTTGTGCAAGCGCTTTTGTGTGTTAAGTGTTCAGTGTACTTCCTATCGCCACGCTCCCTCAGCCTAAACATTGGGAGTTTTACATCTCAGTAAATCTTTTGTGTTTGATTTGGTCTCGGCTGTTTAAACAGTTTGGTTAGGGAGGCGATTGGAGTCTGTTTTGCAAGTTTGACTTGGTATTAATGTGTGCAACCACCTCCTGGAGTATTGATCCCCTCTGCAGGGGTAGTGCAGGGGTCATTAGGGCAAAGAGTAACAGGGTAAGTGACTGGTGTTATGAGAAAAACAACAGCGGCTGTCACGCCATGTATACATAAATTAATTAACAAGTACTCGAAAGCCTGATTTTTGTGTGTGTGTGTAGTGCAAAACCACACACAATATTATATAACAGAACTCATTTCAAAGCATGAATAATGAAAATGCAATTTTTAAAAGGAGTCTGTGCACCTTTCCAGCATATCCATCATTTTCTCTGCACTTTTAGTTTGTATTTACTAAAATGTTAATGTGCTAACTTAGGGACGTTTTCCAAGCTATGACGAATGTTCACACAAACATGCTGTTGTGGACGCAGACGGCATGACTGACAGTATACCTGCTCTCCAAATTAACGGTGCCTCGCACTTGCAAAGTAATGGCACCGTTTAACTTTAATGTTTAGACGTTTATCCCACTTACGGGATGATTGTCATAAAAACAACAATCGCCCGACGGTCCACCCAAACATTGAAAAAGCATCCCAAAATTCAACACTTTGCTCATTGACCATGGGAGAGCTGGGTAAACACTCATGAATCAATGCACCTCTTTACTGCTGCCAATTAACATATGTTGTGAGTGTTTGGACTGCATTGGAATAAAGCCAACATTCACATTGATCTAAGTGCAAATGCACAAAGAAGATCCAGTTAGCCAAACAGCCTTACGATTTGCATTAAGACATACATGCGTTCTTCTCTTAATTGCACATATTGGGAAAAAAAGCAAAAATAAATCAAATGCCGCCTGTGAGACAAACAGTCCATAAGTAGTAGACATTTAATGCCCAGACAGGATTACTTATACAACTTACCATCCCCCGACTGGGATCTACATCAGACGTGCAAACAAAGATCGCCATGTGTCTGCTGTCAGTCTGCTGTGGAAGAGCATTTATGTTCAGCCCCAAAGTAGCAGACGCCTTTTTTGTAATATTATTATTATTTTTGGTGGAACATGACTAGAAATAATATTGAGGAATAAATGCATCTGATGTCAAAAGTTTATTTTTATGTATTTTTTAATGTATCATTGGAATGAAATGAAAGCTGCGTGTTGCTGCTCTGTCGTGCACTGCTCCTTTGCAAACACCAGTATACGGGTTCTTGGAGCTTATATAGTATTTCACAAGCCTTGCTCTTCCTCAGCATCAGTTATTTGTGCTTAGTAAGAGCCTCAAACGAAAGTGTACACTCTGTACCATGGCACTAAGATTAGTGTAGAGGAAGTCCTGATGGCCTAGTGGTTTGGACAAGGACTTTTACTTCCTGTACACTTTTGTTGCTCACTTCTCTCCTGTTTTCTGTCACTGCGGTTTTCAGTATCAGTGAAAAAAAATAAAATAAAAGCAAAATACTCCCCTTTTCTGTGTTGACAGAAAAGGGAGGTTATAGCAACAGAAGGCAAGAAAAACATAAAGTTGGTTGCTGATACATGACATCATATTACAGGATATATTTTATCACTGGGTAGGGTAGGCTTAAAGCATGATAATACGGAGGCACATATAACTTCCTCTGTGAACACATGTATACAGTATGTTCGTTTCTATGAGATAGAAAGAAGGCTAGCTCTCATGCACAGACTTCTGTGAAAACTATTTTTTATCATGTACTGCTCCAAATTTGATGTCTTTCCCTCTTTGATCATTAATGATCTGTTGATATAAAACAGCTTAAATATACACCTGTGTGTGTTAATGGCACATTAGGAGCCCACTTATCTTTCTGTGCATTAACTTATGTAAGTACTATTACATAACAAGGGCATTTAGCGTCTTTATTTGCATGTGTTGCAGGAACCACCCTCTCACCTTTACCACTACCGGCATTTGCTTTTCTTTCTTTTCTTTTTTTTGAATGTCTTTAGTTAATGCTGTAAAAGAAAGATGCCTTTTTTTTTTTTAAACCCGCGGGATCAAAGGGTCACTTGTAATTTTATTCATAAAGAATCAGAATCTGAGCAGATAACACCCACTAGGAAGTGTGTGTGGACTAGTTGAAGCCAAATGCTGATCTGGTGGACTGAGGCTACACCAAAAAAATACAAATCTCATAAGCTGCTGCACAAACTGCTAAAAGCATGACAAACAAAGATGCAAACAAAGGTACAAATACAAGCTATCCAAGCTCTCGCATATTTAAACTCCTTTGCTACAAAATGTATCATGCATGCAAAAGATACGCAATGAGTTTTTGTGTCTTTATCTTTTGTGACCAAAGCTGTGTTTTTGTGTGTTTTCACTGTAGATCATGGGAGGTGTGAGTACTGTGATTGCACAGACTAACCATTCACAGCATAGTAACTTCACGCAGGTCTTCAATTCTTCAAGACCAGAGTACAGTGATGCAGAACTCGTCCTGCTTGGTGCCGCTATGGCCATTCTGGTCCTGGTTATAGTTTTCGGTAAGTTGTGACTCTTTCGGTTCAGTCAGAGGACAGCTTGTATTTGAAATGCGCTCTTACAATTGTCCAGTTTGTAGTTTTGAATACAGTTTGCGCTCCTCTACACAGGAAACGTGTTGGTGATTACCGCCATCCTGCGGTTTCAGCGGCTCCAAACTGTCACCAATCTTTTCATTGCTTCACTGGCTGTTGCTGACCTCATCATGGGTGTGGTTGTGGTCCCCTTTGGCTCTACCAACATCCTGCGGGGAGTCTGGCAGTTTGGAAATTTCATGTGTGATTTCTGGACAGCGACCGATGTGCTGTGCGTGACTGCCAGCATCGAAACGCTTTGTGTGATCGCACTGGACCGCTACCTTGCCATCACCTCGCCGCTCCGCTACCCAACGTTGCTCACCAGGTATAAAAGAGATCCAACTTCGCTAACATGTCTTATGAGGATAGATCAAGCTGCTAATGCAAAAATCTCCACATTTTCAAACTTTCCAAGATGTTGCACTCTTAGTTAAACCCAAACAGTGATGTCACATCAGGTGTTTTCTTGTGTGAAAGGCGAACCCTGCCGTCACTTGTTGGGGTATAACCAGAGGTGCAACATACAGGAAAATGTGAGACTTTTAATCAGGGCCGTAGTGACATTTTTACTTAGTGTGGCTATAGCCTCCTCTCTGAAGAGTTTTTTCTATAAAACTTTAATGAAGGTTAAATAATCTAACTTTATGCAACTTAAAAAGGAAACTCGACTTTTTGTACACATCAAAGTCTGCTATGAATGTTGAGGACTTCTCCAACAACATTGGATGAACAGCACACAGTTTCAACATTAAGTACAGATATAATTTGATCCCTTTGTACAAGCTAACATAATTAGTAAACAGGTTAAAATATTGCACGATGCCTTTTGTACCCCTGTGCAAAGTCTGATACAGCTTGCGTTAGAGTCACCTAGGGGGTGAAAAAAAATCCAGTGGTGTAGCGTTTCAAGGACGTGAGCTTTCTGTACCCCTGACTTTTCGCTTGAGGTGGACACTTGGGGTTACTACCTTCAAATAAAATGACTAAAGGGCAACTTCTTTCCCACAGCCATTGGGATTTTAAATACTACCTAGCGTCTTAAGTGCAATAGATGCCATTGTGCGCAATATTTTTTACCTGTTATATTTTTTCTCTGCCTTATATTCATATTTATTTTTGTTCATATTTATTCTTGCTAATATTTTTTTTTTCTCTTCAATGCCACAGGCGCAGCACTTAATTTTGCTGTGCTTGTTACAATGACAATAAAGATACTCTGATTCTCAAATACAGTCGTGGTAAAAAAAGAAGGCATGTTAACATTAAAATAATCCTCAACTTTAAATGAGCAACGACATGTTAGATGTATTACACTGTGTCACTGTTCATTATAAAAAATTTATGCCTGAACGCAGAAGCAGTGTGTGAAAAACTAAATACTTCCTTACTGCTTCCATTGGAATTAACAGGGTAAGTAGCAGCCAGGTGCTGCTAATCAAATGCACTTCATTAAATGTGTAAGCACCTCTATAAAAGCAGACGTTTTGGCAGTTTGCAGGTCTGGAACATTCAGGTGTGTTTTAACACAATGCGAAGAAGAAAAAACATCAGCAGTGATTTTACAGACGGAGTTAAAAGGCCATTTTTAAACTATTTGAAATCCATCATTCTACACTGAGAAAAAGTATTCACAAGTGCAAAACATTCGAGACAGCTGCCAATCTTCCAACGAGTCGACTCCTCAGCAAATTCCTCCTGTCAGACTGTGCAATGCTCAAAGAAACTGCAAAAAACCCAAGAGCTACATCTCAGTCTCTGCACGCCTCAGCTAGCATGTTAAATGTTAAAGTTCGTACAATTAAAAAAAGACTGAACAAGCATGGCTTATTTTGGAAGAGTTGCCAGCAGGAAGCCTCTTCTCTTGAAAAGAGCATGGCGGCACAGCTCCAGTTTGCAAACTTGCATTTGAACAAAACCACAAGACTTCTGGAACAAAGTCCTTTGGGCACATGGAACCAAAGTGGAGATTTTTGGCTATAATGTACAGCGCCACATTTGTTGAAAGCCAAACGAGGCATATTAACACAAACACCTCATGCAAACTCTGTCCAGACCTCTAGCTTATTGAAATTCTGTGTGTAAGAGAGCTTGAGACCTTAAGAGAGCTGTGTGTAAATGAAAACCTGCTCACACTGATAAAGGAAACACCTCTGTACAGAAGAATGAGTCATAATTCCCCCACAATGATGTGAGAGGCTGATAAAGTCACACAGGGAAAGATTATTTCAAGTTATTGCTGCTCAAGGTTGTTCTGCAAGCGAATAAGTCATGGAGGATTTTCTGCACACTGCTTCCACATATTTAGCTTAGTTTTTAATACAGACATAATGACACAGTGCAAAAAGTCATATGTTTTTGCTTATCTCAAATTAAATTTACCTAATTTCAAGACCTGATAAATACTAAACGATAAAAGTAAAAAATAAAACCATAAAAACTTTGGATGCCAAACTTTTTTTTTTTTTACCTCATAATTACCCACAAATGAGTTGCATGTAAAATTCAAACCGAGTTTAAGTAAAGCACCAAACTGAAAGCGGGTATTTGGCGTATGACACGGGTAGAATGAGGAGAATGAGGCATGTTATGTCTGCATGACACAGTGCTGCTCATGTTACCTGCCTGTGCTCGATCGTGGGCTTAGCTGTGGTTAATTTAGGATGTAGTCATGGCTATTATGTTGCCTTTAGAGCTCTTTTACATTTTTGGACATCCAACATAATATGTAGCTAAGAAATTTTCTCTGTGTTTTCACTCACCGCAGCTGTTTGCAACATTCTTCTTTTGATAAACAGGGGTCGAGCTTTTGCAGTGGTGGTGGCAGTATGGGCAGTGGCCTCCCTCATCTCCTTCCTACCCATATATCTGAAGGTGTGGGTGTCACATGATCTCAGAGCTCTCCAATGTCTGGAAGATGCAAACTGCTGTGAGTTCAACACGAATACGGCATATGCAGTGACTTCTTCAATTGTATCATTCTACCTGCCACTGGTGGTGATGATTTTCCTGTACACTCGCGTGTTCCAGGAGGCTCAAAAGCAGCTGGAGAAGATCAGAGCAAGGGAAAGACATATGTATAACTTGCATTGCACTTCACAGTTGGCTTATCCTGATGATAGCTCTGCATTAAATCAACTCAGGACAGGAACTGAGGAGGGAGAGCAAGCAGGAGACGATAGTCTAAACATGCAGAACCCAAGTACAGACACTGGTAAAGAAGAAAAGGGGAAAGAGAGCAGACTGAGGACAGACAAAGGAGACTGGAAACATTCTGCCACAAAGCGTCTTAAGTTTGGTCTCAAAGAGCATAAGGCTGTAAAAACTCTGGGTATCATCATGGGAACTTTCACACTGTGTTGGCTACCATTCTTCATCCTCAACATCCTCAGAAACATCCTCAAACTGGATGACATTGGGGTGCCCTTTGGACTCCTGAATTGGCTTGGATATTCCAACTCAGCCTTCAACCCACTCATCTACTGCCGAAGCCCCGATTTCAGGCACGCCTTCCAGGAGATACTCTGTTTGAGGAGTAAGGGAAGACAGTGGAGCATAAGGAGACTATGGGGACTGTGCAGCAACAGTGGTTATCCCAATCTCCCACAAAGGCTGAATGGGAACTCAGCTCTTACTGATGTTACAGAGCTTGACGTTCAGCATTCTAGATGGAAGGGCAGTGTGGAGAGTTCAATTCAAGGCAGCTCACTAAATCTGGCTCCTCTAACTTCTTGCTCTGAGCAAGTTTTAGATGTAGCTCCAGGATCTTTGACCAACGGGCAGGCAAACCGTTCTGCCAACTGGAGCTGTAAGAACAGTCTGAGTTCAATAGCTTGACCAATTAGAGCATTAGGATTTCCATTGTGTGTGCAGTAAGCACCAGTTTGTTGAAGTTAATAATGTTTGTGTTTGAGACTTCGGTAACTCAACCTTTTGGTCTTTTACAAGGCCATGTTGTCAGCGTTGCTGAGATTTTATTTATGTTCCAGGGTCCGATTTTTCCTCATAATGGCGTGAATCTAGAAGGCAGCTACAAGGGCAAACTATATTTAGTAGTGTCTCCTTTCAAACAGGTCTGAAGTTTGTGTTGATCATGAAGGCGTCATGCTATAGCTTATATAGCGACAAAAGGGCAGTTTTTTTGGTTCAGGAGCCATAAACACAGGAAAAGTGTGCAAAAGCAGCACTTTGAAAAACAACTCCCAAAGAGACATCAAACATTATCAGCTTCCTCCAACTGGAATTACTACAGGGATGATATTGGTAGTAAAATAAAAAAATGCTTTAAGAGTACTAAAAAATCATCCACACTACTTCATTCCAAAATGCTCCTTGACTAAAGTCTTAAGATTAGATGTTGCTTAAAAAAAAAGAGGAGTGAGCCATTGGCGAGAAGGTTGCTGCTTCAAATCGCTGCACATTGTCAAAAAGATCATTGTCCTCAAAATTACAGTGCAGCACAGCAGCATTAGAATGTACCGGAGAGCACTGAATGCTCTCTAGGTGCAGTAACATTTGAGAATGTTAAGCAGGGCGAAGACTTTACAGCAACTATTGCTGATCATTAACAGCCCAAGCTTTCAGGTGGGATGAATAAGATTAGCATCAGTAGATGTGCTTCTACACCTCCCAAAGCCAATATTTATATTTTATATAAGTCAATGTCAAAATCCTACGCCGCCTTGTTCTCGAGTTATCACATTCACAAGATATCCTAAAAACTTGACCTCTGACCTTGAACGTCCCGCGTCGCCTCATTCTCGAGTTATCGCAATCACAAACTTGCCCACCCACTCGCTGGGGTTACTCCATCAGGCTTATACAGCTGAAGGATAAAAATGAATTTTTTGAAGTGTTTTAACAGAACAGAATGCGTTCATGCAAAATACCATCAGTCATAAAATTTTAAATCAAAGATGCGGATTACCTGTCTTGAAAAGCTGCCACAGTAATGGAGCCTTTTAAGTCAAAAACACAGTGGTTTTCTACGTTGTTACACAAAGCATTAAAACGTGAAATGGGAATTTAACACGATATTTGCAGTTAAAATAACCTCTCTTTTTTTGCCAGAAACCAAAGTTTAAGTATATATCAAGATAAATTCTCCATGAACCAGAACCCAACAGAACTGAGATAAGAAACTACGTGTCTGCCCAGTGGCCAAAAGATTTATTTGAAACAGGGAGTATATTTTAAGGCTCACAGTTTGCCTGTTTTCTTCATTCCTAACAAAACTCACAACTGGTCTGTAGTTCTTTGGTGGTGTTATTTGTGTATCAGATAAACCTCTGAGACCCAAACTTGTGACTGTCATGAGTGTCCTCCCCTTGTGTTGGCTTCCTTTTATCACGTATTCCCTTAACTATAGCCCCCACTCCGTCCCGCCACCAGCAACGCTGTCTGCTTCAGCTCTGTTATAAGTACGAACGGTGCACTCTGTCAGAAGAGCTGGGAGATCTTTTTTTATGCAGTTGGATCTGGTTCAATAACATTGTCTCTTACACTCCCTGTAAAAACATACCAAACAGGTTACACATATTTTATCTGCTTACTTTATACATTGCTCTCAGCAGAAGCTTTGGAGAAACAAAAATTTTGTTAGGGTTAGTTTTTCTTTCACCATTTCCCAAATTCAAAGTGATGATAATAAATTTGCCCAAATACGAAGCAGAGCCACTCAGATTAAAAAATGATCTCCCTTGTTCATCTTTTATGTGCACGAATAATTATGTCATTTGTGATTTTTTTTTCTTCAAAAAATACTCTTGAACAAGGTCAATAACTGTAAATATCACCTGCATGTATCTGTCTGAATGTACAGTATGTTTACAGTATGTGAAAATGATCATTTTTGAAACCTCGACAGATTCTTCTTAATGTACTGTTACGTTTATGAGATTTGGATTACCTTGGTGAGTGTTGTTTATCTGCATTGGGGTTCGAGTTCATTAAGTTATGGGAAATAAAACCGGTAGAATAACTGAGGTATGCCTTTGGATGATATCTGAACTTACTGAAACCAATTCTGTTTAACCACCTAGAGAAACTAAATTACCGTACATGCTCTATTTTTTAAAGGGACTTTTTTTTTGGTGACATGGGAAAGAGAAGATTTTGAATCAAATCTAGTTTATACATATTAACCTTAGAATAAAGCACCAAAAACACGAGGCTACAGTTAGCAAGAAAGAAAGAACGCAGCCCAGTTATCCCAATTTGAGACTTGGCATACTGAGACAAATCTTAAACTTGACTTATCAAAACTGAAAGTTAACCAGAGGTTAAGATTTCTACTTTCTACCTCCGTCAGAGTCACGTGAATGTGATCTCATTGCTGTATAGAATAATACACAAAATCCTATGTATAAAAAAGTAATGATGTTTAAAATTATACAGCTTATATCTGTTGTTTTGTCCGTGCGAATGTATGGATGCATATGTGAAACTGTTAAGCCAAGTTGATGAATGATGAGCCGATAGCATGCAGTCATTTTCTCAGATACAGGCAACTGGAAAATCTGAGTGTATTTTAATGTCTCTGTATTTATTCTTTAGATAAAAATAAATACAAATACTGCTAATCCAGTCCTTCCTAGCTTTGTCTTAGCCTTAGCACTCACTGAAACAATTATGTAGTCAGTGGAAAAAACAACTCTGTGGCATGTTGTTGACAAAGCATGTCTAAAATATTATACAAGAAATTTCCAAAACTGTGGAAATGTGTGAAAATGCTTCCTCCAAATCCTCTTAGGTCAACCAGTAAAATGACATTAAGGAAATGTGACTTTCACTGCGCTGCACCTTTATCCTTTTAAACCAACCGGTGAGACAGGGGCTTTTTGTGCTTATTCAGTCATCCAAGTTATTCATGAAGACTCCGCTGTCACATATGCATTCAAGTTAAAGGGTACGTGCGGGTGGGGTGGGTGGTGTGCTGTGAGTTTGGCATGAGTGCATGTGTGTGTGTGTCAGTGCATGTGACACACAGTGACAGCTGCAGCTGGTCACAGCAGCTACAGTATCAGCTGCTGGAGAGGAAATGCAACCAGCTTCGCTACCTCAAAACACTCATACACACTTCTTTCCACTCACATAAGAAAACAAACTGTGGATGTGTCCATGTGTGTTGGTGAAGTTTGAGCCGTTTCCAATTTAGGTATTGGAAGATTACCGTGTGGAGGCATCCTTTTTTTGGTGCGAGTCCTAAATGTTATCGATACTGTTGGTGTCATGATTACTTTAGATATTAAATGTTGAATGTGACTGAGCTCTAATTGTTTGGGTAAGATCACCTTATGTTTATGTATGTTTTGGCACACACATAGCCACCACAGTCGGAGTGTAAAACATGAGTGTAGCCATCTGTTTGTTAAGTCACATAATGAAGCTTAACACCAAGCTTTTTGTCATCACCATCTTGGTATCTAGAACCACATGTTCCAAACGAAGCATCTCAATCCCAGTCGGAGTCTCGATTTCCAGTAGAGATTTCTCTCATGATAGCATATACATATTTCTCAAAAGTTGTCCGCCATCTTGGATGTGATGCAGTCACCAGATGCAAGGGGAAAATATGCATTCGCAGACTGGTTGGCAAGTGGTTGGTGTAGGTTGCTGCTCTAGATGGTGCTGTAGCTAAAACCTCCTTGTGCTTTCTTTGGTAACTAACAGGCCGCCACGCTTACCTCACTAACCCCAAAATGCTTTTATGGCATTTTGGAGGCATGACAGTGAAGCTAATTTCACCCAGTGACAGCTAGCAATCTCCACAAGCCACTGCCAAGCAGTCAGGGGAAACATGTTTACTTACAACGGGTATAACATCCAGTATGGAGGACCATGGCTTCAAACTCCTCAATGTCCAGACCCAGTTCTCAAGCAATGTGTGCATGACATCACCGATGAAACCCTCAATAGACTTATTTTGGCTAGCAGACAAGTTTCCACTTCTGGCTGCTAGAAAAAAAAAATCCAGACTCCAAGCATCAATTCATTAGCTTTACTTTGAGGAATATACAGCATGTTGATCATTTATATACAGCATATGGTATATGCACCGAGGAGTGTACCTAACATATATGTATTATTTATTTCATAAAATAATGTTAATCTGTAAAGCAAGTTTCCAATGATTTTTATTTTTAAAATAAGAAGTTCAAATCATTTTGATGGTACACTGACGTCTAAGAGGGAAAATGAAATTTCTTTCTTTCCTGCCTATCATTTTGTATTATTACTGAGTGAGCTCACATAATTATTCAGATAAAGACCATTGAAGTTTTATTTCCAAGACGCTAGGAGCAGCGCTTGACAGATTGCACCTGCTCACACAGAAGCCTGCTGCAGGAGACTGGAGTTACAAACTCCAGCTGCATAAACACAAGCATATCAGGCAGCCTGCTAACTATGCTAATAACTAACAAAACCAGGTCAACTATTCCTTTGCTTATTTTTTGCCAACTTCCACTTAGACTTTTTACAGGTAAGATGTTTCTTGCTAATGACCTTTATCAGCATGACCCTTCTTCTCTCCAGTGCATAACTCCACCCATTCAGACTCTCTTCCACTTGCTCCCTGATCTCACTACAGATCACAATGTCATCCGCAAACATCAGAGTCATAGAGACTCACAAATGATTTCATCTTTCAAACATCTGTCGCAAACAAGAAGCGGCTCAAAGCCAATCCCTCCCCACAATGTCTCACTGTCGTCATGCATGTCCTGCACCACCCTCACATACTTCTCTGCCACTTCTGACTTGCTCATGCAGTACCACAGTTCCACTTTTGTCACCCTATATACTTTAAGCTGCAAAGACTTGAACTTGTCCAGCAAAGCTCTCCACCTCTTTAGAGTACTTTTTCGGCATAAAGTCTTCATGACATTACTCGCCCCACTCTTGAAAATGCAGCACAGTGATGCATGGTCACTATTAATACCCGAGCATTATACACTGACATAAAACACTGTATAGGGACATTTCTTTCTGTATTTTCTGTAATTGTTACTTAGATTTTGAAAATCTGTTTTTTTAAAAAAGCTAAATAATGCTCAAATAGTGGAGCATTTTAATAGTGTTATTTTTGCTTTTATTAAAGAAAAAAAGTCCTGATACCTCCAAAACTGGGCACTGGCAGCTGATGGTAAATATCTTTGTGGCTATCTTCCTTCTGTACGGCTCATTTTGAATGTTTAGAGCGAGTTAGGGTAAGGTGACTTAGTTCATCAAATGTGAATGCTTTCCTTAAAAGAGTGCATAACGAGACAGCTTTTTGCTACAAATGTTTCTTAATTTTTAAAGATCGCTCAGATTGGACTTGATTAGAGCCGCATTTCAGCAGAAATAATTTCTGATTTAATCACCTGGTAATCAAACTTCTTATGCTTCTACTATATATGTAAATTGCATTGATATGGCAGGTGGTGTACAAATTAATTTTTTCATACTTCAGCTCTATTTAAGATTCACTTAATAACAGTTATGAGTAAACACAAAACTTTTATTCAGCTGAGGCATACCTAACACTTAGTGGTTCGTTATGTACCAAACTTATTAAATTAATTATCTGTGTGTACTTATAGCTGAGACTTTTGGTAGAGCTGTATTTAATGCACTACAATCATCTAATTGCTTGTTGCATCTGTTTATGAAATGATTGAAATTTAATTAGAAGGTTTTGAGAGGAAAAAACCATACAAATCAACTGATGTTGCACTGCGCTGACTTGTCTTGAGAGAAAATCATGTAGAAAAGAGCATTTGTTTTGAAGACTGACTTAACTTAAAATTGAATTTTATTATATATATATATATATATAGAGAGAGAGAGAGAGAGAGAGAGAGAGAGAGCGAGAGCTAATTCCATATTAAACACTGTTTTATTATCTCCACCTTTCCTCTCTGTGCTTCTGTTTATGATTGCTGACCTTTGCCTATTTTAAGGTTTTGGTGTCATATATAATTCTTTGAATTGTGAAACTGAGAGAAGAGTCAGTGGTAGGAAACATAATTTAAATGTTTTACATCCTGTGCACTTCCTTTCTCTACATGTGAATATCTGCTTTCACTTCCTTGTGAAAAATTTGTCTAGATGTGTCTGCGTTTTACCCCTGTTATAAGAGCTAAACTCTTAACACAACTGACAACAAAGGCAATCACATGTGTCCTGTGTGATCACTCACACCGCACTCACAGGACGCCCACAAACAGGAATGCTGCAATACTTCGGTTAGGCTAACAGGTAGTGCAGATGCATGAACACACAGGGATGTGTGCACATTGTTGGCCAGAAGCAGTTTATTGTCACTGCAGAGAGCCGACAGGCTAAGGTACAGATTTGCATTTACCAACATACACAAACACCCTATATCTCTCAAATGCATTGATAGTGCTTGCAAATTAGATACAGATGGGCACTAACACGGTAAAACCCCAATGTGCATGCATATTTATATGCCTGCACACATTCTCTTTCATGTAATGTGCAAACAGACATGCAACTGCACATTAGCACAGGGTGGCTATGCAGAATATCCAGAATGTGCATGCACAGATACACAATGTCCTGAGAGTGTGTGCTACACAGAGAGATGTGCCAAGTGTATCTTATGATCACAGAGAGTTTATAGATGGTGAGCTTGTTTTGGTGCCTGGGCTGATACCGACCCAACATCTCCTGCCAAAAAAAGAAAAAGCTGAACTGTGAGAACAGTCAGACGTGCTGTGTGTGTGTCTGTTTGTGTCACACATGTACAAACGCCCACAATTCTTTAAATCTGGCCTGATGCAAAGGCTGTGCTGTAGGCCTATATCTGAAGGTACACTGATCCATCCTCTTGAATGTCAACAACCTGCAGAATATCTTTAGCTAAAACATATAACTGTCTAAGCTTTTCTTCTTTTTATTTATTCATCTTTTTTAATGGTGGGTAGTCACACAGATTAGTTTCATGAAGGGGAGAGGGCCAGGAATGGGACAAAGATAATATAAAGTTTGGGCTCATGTGATAAGCACAACAGGGGAAATTTACTGACACTAAATATAGCAAGATTTGAGGGTTTTAGGTGACATTTCACCTATTTACTCTTTATAAAAGAGCATATGCCTGACTGAATCTGTGTAAATGTGCGTATCTGTGTATGTGCGATGCAGGTGAATGCTCTGTTACAGTAGAGTGCTGTTTATACAGAGATATTACATAATGTTTGCCTGTCCTTCAGACCTCGGGTGGAAGCATCTGAGAGTCACTCGACACGAATGTCCTCCCTGAACTGAGGAAATAAAGGGAAAGAAGGCAAGATGTATAAAGCAATATCATGGAAACACACTGAGTAATCGGTTAACTGCATGGGTTAAAATATTGCAAATCTTATACAGACTAAATTTAATTCCAAAGACAAGCTAGTTAGTGTTCCATTCTTTGCTGCTGGATAAGTTAAAACAAAAAACAAGAAAGAAAGTGGAGGATCCAGCCATCAGTTAGAGGTGTTACAGAGATATTCAGGCAAGCTGAGAGGCAATGAAGAAGACATGGTTTCATAGTTATTTAAAAATAAATGGGTTTGTTTTTCCTCTATTCTTTATACATATGCAGTACTGTTCTGTTAGGATGACCCCACACTGCTTCATTAATGTTGCGGTCTGGGTTCTGGGGAGGCCAGTCCATGGCTGATAGTGTTCCACTGTGTTTTTTTCTCTTATTGTTTGCTTTTAATGCACATCCAGCATTTTTGGAATCATTGTAATGCTGAAAAATGAAGCAATTACCAATCAGTTTCCAGATGGTATTACAGAGTGAATCAAAATCTTTTCTGTGTTCATAGTTCCATCGATTTTGACACAATTTCAAATAGCAGTGTACACATTACAGTTTTTGAACCAAAACATTTCAAATTTGGATTCATCACTGAGTAAGATTCTCGCCTTTTCTTCGATTTCTCTGTTGCAACTGTTGTCCCAAAACGCTTTCTGATGAGGCTTCAGTGAACAGAGAATGGATCATCTCCTAGGTCAGATCTCAGATCAGGTGTTTGCTGGATTTTTTCCCTATTTCTTAAGGATGGGTTTGAGATGCTGTTCATCTGCTGCATATATATATTTTTTCTTATGCCTGTGACTTCTTCTTTTGCCATCCACTACTTCAGCTTCCCAACATTTCCTTAAAGATGACTGAACACATTGCTGATATATGCCAAGTTTTTACCAAATAGTTCTTTAGAATCACTTTGTTGGTGCAAAAAAAACTATTTTTATGCACATGTAACTGTTTTATCTCTTCTTCACTTATCTCTTTTCAGTCTGTTTGTGTTTATTCTCCACATTGCATTTAATCATTAGCTATTGTTAATATCTGGCTCTTCTCTACAATACATCTTTTATAGGATCTTTACATTATAAAACACCTGAGGTGTGATTTGGTGTGAATTGAACCAAACATAACAAAAAAACCAGACTGGAATGAAAATGAGTGAAAACTGGCCAGTGACCAAAATCAAAAACTTTAAAAGACCCTCTGGACCACTTTAAAAAATTACAACAAAGTCTGGCTCTGGCAAAATTTAAATAAATGAAGGTTGGCTCAAGACTTTTGAACATCACTGAATGACATTAGTATTTTGTTTTTTTAGAGCCCTGTGACTCAGAGGAACTGGTTCATGGAAAGTGTTATTTATGTATGAGAATAAACTAACAAACAACCAAACATAACTGAGGCATCTTTGGTTTGTGAATAAGGACTTCTTTATTTTGCTCCAACATAATTTTGTGACTGTCATGAAGCTGTTATATCTGGTTTCAGATGCAGCCCCCTGTAAATACTGCAGGGTATCTCTAAGATGACAGACACACACATTTCTGTTTGTTTCTTTGGTTGTTTGTTTGGTCTTTTAAGTTCCTTGAAAAGCTGGCACCAGCACCGAACCACAAGACTGCTGGCCCTAATGTTGAAACCACTCGGCTGGTTGCAATGGGAGAGGTAATCACCTCCGGCTATGTCTGTGCGTCATTGGTGCACAGACATAGCCGGAGGATTCTGTCTGCCATGAATTACTTCACACTGAAATTACCCCATCTTTCAGTACCTAGCACCTAGTGGCTGATTCATAAAAAGACTGAAGCATAACTGGCAACACACCAATACTAGCACTCCTACTGTGGAGAAGGGGTATTTGTTACTTGGTCTACAAGTACCTGGTACCTCTTCGAATTGTGATAAAGCAAATTATGAAGCACTGCAATTGCCAGCAGATCCTCATAGTATCAGGTGGTCCACAACCATAAACTCAGTTGCCTCTGAGGACTGTGTTTGGGCTCACTGTGTGGCCCCTGATGGTGCTATGACAGAGAAACAAACCAGAGAGTTTATTTCCCTGCTTCCAGCATGATATTGTAGACTATACCAGAAAGCAGGAGAGCCTCATAGCTTGGTGAACATTATATACCAATATCAACTGGACGGCTAAAACTATAATAAGTGATACCATCTGCCAATAAAGTGGAGTCTTTCATCAGAAGAGAGAACAGAGAATGAGAGGATAATAAACCGGCATCTCTCCACAAACAAACCTCCATCTTAAAAACAAAGCAAACACACATGCTGTTGTCACAAGTACTGGTTATATGCAGGGATGCCTAAACTACAATGTTTCAATCCCCAGGATCATCTTTCACCAGCATAACTCTACTTCTTCACATTTTAATGACTAATGTTTAATTACTGTTAATTACTGTAACTTAATCACTTTTTAATCACTACTTTTCATAACGATCAACAAACACACCAAAACACACCTCATGTATTTTGAAACTGGGTTTTTTTGGTGACCTGGAAGCTAAATGTGCCTGGCTCTAAAGCACTTTGGGTCAACTTTAAATGTGCTATAGGACATAAATGAAACGCACGCATGTTGGAGCTTTTATTTATTTATTTTTTAGGATAGGAATGGTTTAATATCGATAGAGGAGAGTGGATCGATCCTCTTCCTCTACTACACAGAACATCAAGCTTAGAGGAGCCTGGCTTAACTTGTAGGTGGTCTTTGGGGCCTTGGTGGTATTCTGGGAGCTGAAAGTCACACAATCTTCAGCTTAAAATGTTGAGCTTAAATTCCCACTGTATAGATTTACATTATATGACCCATGATCTATGTGCTACTGAGGCGAGCCTTCAGCTCTACCAGCTCAGCTCAGGACTAGACAGATTATTTATGAAATTAAAATAGTGGGTCATATGATTTCTTCTTAAATTTTGTGTTGTATATTTTTGAACAGACGAAACCCCAGTGCACATGTGCAGTGTGTGCATTCATTCCCTCGACTCTACATTCGGGCACTGAATTCAGATTTCAGTGACTGCATGTGTCTTTCCTTAGTGCAGGAATTTCCTGACTGTGTTTATAGCTTCTAACCGGTTTGTAGTCCTTCGAATGAACATTTGCTGCCAACGCTGCAACATATGGTGTCACACCAGCTGATTGGTCTTGGCAATTGGCCGCATTTGCGTACGTGTGAGTCCATGTATCCATTTTTCCACATTCATGTTTGCGTGCAGTCTTTCTGTGCGTGTGCATATTTATACCCAGCTACCTTAAACGAGCATTTGTGTGCATCCATGGTGACGTTCCAGAGCAGCACAGGAAGTTAAATATTCCCCATTGTCCCGCTGTCGGCCGTTTGGCAAGCGCTGGTTCCAGTGTGTGTCTCTCATTTCAAATTCATGTCACGCTGAAATCTGTTCTGAAGGAAGGCTTTCTTTGATGTACAAATAAGAGTTCCTCAGTCATAAGAGCTATCTAAATAATAACCATCAAACTGTTACTTGTGTTTTAAAAAATCCAAATCACTAGTGCATACAACTCATAGGTCACCAATCACCATCCTAAGAAATCCAATCAGTGCACATAAATGGATTACATCAAGCCCTATTAGATTTAATTAGATTGGGATTAGACTCTCAGTTAGACACCTTCTTAGCCAAGCTGACAGAGAAAACAGATGCAGCCACTTTAATTCTGGGCGTCTTTGTGAAGCTGACATCTCTTCTCTCGCTTCATTGTGACTTTTATTATCGAATCATGTCAGGATACATTAGGAGAAAAGTCTGACACACAAACCTAATTTGACTTGAACTGCTATTGCATAATGCAAACAAGACACGAAGGTGTCTGCAGCACACTTTGTGATCACATTTCTATGTTGCCTGGAGACAATCCAGCTGCGACACACTTCATGGCAATGTACGAAAAGAGATGTATAAAAGATATAAAAAGGCACAGGGGAGATGTGAGGTGTTGCATCATAGTCACTGAACCGAAAGGGCATGAGTTTTTTTGCGGCACTACCAGCTGGGAAAATGTCTTTTTAATCCCACTCTTGTCAAACACCAGACTCTGCTGGTTTATTTCATTGTTGCTTATTAGCCCTTTTAGCTCTGACAAAGCCTGCTGGATTTTTCCATAACCAAACATTGCTTATTACAGAGGACACTTAAGGAGATGAGAACAAACAAGTTAAAGGGAAGGTTGTAGTGTACTGAAGAAATTCTAATTGAAAGTTATGGTGAAAACATAAAGCCGTGGGGCTAGAACCAAACAGCTAATCCAGATTTTTAACTAAGATGCTGTACGTCATTTAAAATAAGACGTTTTGTCAGAACTACTCATTTAATCAAAGCGAGAGCGAATCTCAATAATTGTCTGTTGTTTTTATTTTACCCATGGCCTTACGTACCAGGCTAAGGAGCCCAGCCACAGGCTTCTTCATAATGACAGTGGACTGAATAAATGCGGAAAATTTTCAATGAATTGTTCACATCTTGGACTGTACTTATCAGTTGTGGATTTGGATGCTTTGTGAAGTTGTTGTTTTTTCTGATCCAGTGGTTTTCCTCATTCAGCCCTAGCAGTATGAGATTCAGTGTCGCTCCCAAGACACTGAATCACATCACTAGCTCACAACTACCTGAGACACTGATGTATATTTGGTAAGGTATTGTAATTAAATACATGCAAAATGCTAGGGTGCATTCATGGTTACTGCAACTGTAACTTTCATAAATTGTTGCACAAATCACATAAGCTTGATATTATACTGGGCAGGATATTGCATGTGGATTCACTATCATGCATCAACGTATAAACATTAAGTACTTAGAGTTTACAAATTGTATATTATATTAGTTTGTATTAATACAAAGAAGCCTGCAACTGGTGTGATTGCATCAGTTAAGAGTTCCATATAAAACATATTATGATGTGTAAAATACTCAAAAGACATTAAGTTGTTTCAAAGACACGAGAAGGTGCTTCCTGATGCACTGTACAAATGTCCAATGGTTGACCAGGAGAGCTTTCTATAAGAGGGTGAGCACTACACCAGGCTTACCACCCTTTCAGCTGCTCAGACTTTATGGCAGAAAGCGGTTTCAGATCCTGATGCACAAATCTGATGCTTTAAATAAAGTGTCTTTATGTAAGCAACTCGTATCAAAAGACAAGAACAAGAATGCAGAGCATTGACCCTTGACTGCAATCAAGTTTATCTTTGTTTTATCATGTTCTTTCTGTTTATTGCACTCTGTACAAAGAACACAGAAAAAAATCCTTTCCTGTAATTTTAAAAAATTGTCTTCACCTAAAGCATATTTGTTCACATGCGTAAAACTTGTGCACAGTGCTGTGTACAACCCTTCTTTTCATTTCTTTGCTCTTAGCGCCTGAAGCTCTGCTGAGCATGATAACATCTCTTCTGGTCATGTGGATGAATGGTTGTAAAGGCTGAGCAACTACACAGACAGATGAGTGAAAAAAAGCATTTATTTATGACTGTGAATAGACAAACTTTCCCTGTGAAACAAGATTGACCCCCTACAGCCTTTGAGCCTCTGCCACCTCTCAGGCTGTTAACACTGTAGCATCTGCAGCTGTTTGGAAGAATGCTCAAGTTCCTCTGCTTTACACAATCCTCTATTATTTTTTAAATGATCGGTGTGTCAAAGTAACAGTCTTGCTTTTTAGGCACATCAGGATGATCTGTCTTTGGCTGTGGAAGCAAATGCTATGGAAGACAAAGAAGGATTAAAATGCATATTGATTTATAGCAACTTAAGTTAATCATTTACTGATAAATTCTTGAAACGCTCTATGCTAAATCACACACTGTAATAGAGAGGTTATGTAACTATATTTCTACTGAGCTTTAATTATATACACATGTACTGTAATGTAAAAAGCATAAAGGCTTATATCGAGAGAGCTTATTCCTGTGTTTATGGTGTGTGTGGTGTGACCAACTAAAGACACAGCCGCTGATAAACCGCTACAAAACTGAGCCTTACCAAAACAAGTCAGGCCTCAGTTTGGGCTTTACGCTGTGTGGGATGTGCTCTCACACACACAGACACACACACACCCACACACACACCCACACACACACACACACACACACAGACACACACACACACAGGGAGACAACAAACGAAGGCAAGACAAACTGTGGAAAGATAAGATGTACAAAGCCACTAGTACAAGAGCAGCAATGCCCAAAATTAGTAAGAGCTCTTTTGGTCCCCATCATTTTTCTCTCTACTCTTCTCTTTCAATGCAAACATGACCATTTTAGCTGTAATTATGGTAATTTAACTTTATGGCTTCAAATTATGGCTGTGTTGATGTATCAACAGTGACTTTCTCCGAGCCAGACTCATGTTATGGTCTCATGACTGAGTTGTGCTGTCCTTTGTTGAGATTAATGGTGACGACATCGCATAACACTGCAGACTTAACCCCTGAGATCGCATTTGGACAGAAATTTTAAAATACGAAAACAAAAAAAAGTTGAACTGTATTAAAAGAATCAGCTTTTTTTTTTGATACATAGCTCAGTAACTCTAATGATTTGTAAAAACCTGCAGCTTTGACTTGTCTGTGTCAGTTTAGCATGTCTGGATTTATCCCAGCTTGGGTCAAAATTTTGGAGCGTGTCCCTGAACACGTCATAGATTTTCAAAGGGAATGAAAAAGCCTGGGCTTGGATTCAAATGCTTTTTTTTTTTTTCTTCAAACGTCAGTCCAGTGTTAGCTGTAGCTGGACGCCAATATCATTGTTCCGTTAATACAAACACTTGTCTAAGTGTTTTTCTGAATCCAACATTTTTGCCACGTATTAAAATGCATTTTGTATCTGCGAAAAAGTGCAGTGCACTTTGCTGTGAGTTGGTTACCAAACAGACTGAATAAACTAATTATAAAGGCTGGCTCTGTGATTGACTCCACACTGGACAAATTTGAAGCTGTGATGGAGAGGAGGTGACTGAACAAGCTGTTATACATCAATCCAATCCAATCCAATCCAATCCAATCCTAAGCACCTTCTCTAACAGACCGGTTCAGCTCCACTGCTGCAAGGACAGAAACGGGAAATCTCTCATAACACAAGCTATAACTTTTTTATATGCTGATATATTCTTCTATTTTTTTAACATTTTATTACCATTTACAACTCATTTTTTTATCCCTTTATCATTGTTATTATTATTAATATTATTATTATTATTATTATTATTATTATTATTAGCGAAATCATCTGAATTTAAGTCAAGAAAGCTCTACCAAAGATCAACTGCTGGACAAATGGAAGATCTACTTGAGAATGTTATTTTAAAATAATGAGTATTTACAGTATGTGTGGAACAGAGTAAACAGTTCTACATTTTTGTCAAGACTGGAGAGCTAATCCAGATTTATTAACATATTTAAACATTTAAACACTCTTTTACTCATTTATGTAATGTTAGTAGAAAATGTCCTGTTTTCAGACATCTCCTTCAACAAATGTGTCTAATGTGAAAGAATTAATATTAGTTTAGAGATGCTTAGTGAAACAAAGTGGCAGAATGATTGTTATTGCCCCATATTTACAGTGGACCATAACCGCCAACTATACGTCCTTCTGTGCCTGTTCGGCACCGTCGATTCCTTCTGTGCATTTCCGGCTACTTTTTCAAACTTTTTTAGCAAAAGAATAACAATCATCACCTCAGTATACGGACAGATTAACCACAGGATTCTGTTTTTTTCTATCCGATGGCACCGCATATGAAACAGTGGGACATGAGCACATTGCAATTATCACATAACGCAGCACACACAAGCACAAATGCTGGCAACGATGTCGGGCCACTTACGTGGGTTACATTCTAGGCTCTACAAAGGTCCCCCGCAGAATGACTCATAACAGAAATGTTGGCCTACAGTCAGGAGACTCCCAGAGAAATGTAGTACTTGCCTAATCTAGCTAAATTTATAAATAAAATATAAGATTAAAGGCAAATTATGCAACTCTGAGAATTACCACAAATATAAATAACAGCACATGATATTAAAAATAAATGCTTCATTTTATTCTAATAATATTTTTTTAGTTTCTCCTTGTTTTTCTTGTTTCTTGTTTTTTTTATTATGGCAGCTCGAGTCCTCTGTACATCTAGAGTATTATCTGCTAAAGGCCACTTTTATCCCGAGGGCCAACTTGACCTGAATCTCTCACAGCCAGGCTATTTGCTTCTCTGCTCATTCTGATTTTCAGCCCTCATCCTTTCACCTTTTTGTTCCCTCTTTTGTCCCATCCTGTTTCTGGCTCGTTTCAAAGTGTGTGACACTGTGATGTGGTTTAGATTTGCAGTCCCGTCAGACAAAGCAGTTAATTGTAAATCAATGAAAAGACAATCAACTGTGTGCTGTCTGTTAGTGTCTTTCAAACACACAGCTGGATCTAAATGAGTTTAAAAGCTTCAAGCAGCCCTGCTTTTTTATGGCCATTTTCAAGTACACTGTGGCTTTTTATTCAAAAATGGGTAGCACTCCACAGATAACAGTAAATCAATGGGTCCGCTAGCAATCCCATCTTCAACACAGATGGGAGAAGCTGGAGATCTTCAAATAGCCAGTCAGGCGCGGAGTGAACGCAAGAATAAATCAATCAATCAATCACTGACAAGCCATTAATCCCTGTGCCAGCTTTCAGTCAGCTACATTAGAGAAGTAACAGGGAAAGGCAGTGTTGAAGAAAATGAACAGAAGACAGTAAAAGAAGCTGCAGAGATAAAGATTAGAGAGACCTGTCAGATAAAGAAAAGCTAAGCCTGCTGTTCAGCTTAAAAAAAATCTATACTTTCCTTCTTCTGTTTTTTTTTCCAGCATGAAAATTTAAGCCTTATTTAACAGAGTCAGCAGAACAATTGCCTTCTCATAGGTCAGAATGAACAACTTTAATTGCTATTTGTAGTTTTTTTTAATTTTTCAGCCAACATTACAGGGTTTTATTAATGAACTCACACGTGTTTGTTTGTTTTGTTTTTTTTTTGCTAAAGAATACGTGAGTCCTAACAAGTATGCTGACAAAAATTCTGCTGCTTTTATAAGATTAGCCTGAAAAATCTACAGTTCTAAGAGTTGCACATATACCATACCAGCAGCTACATATGATTCTCTAATTAAAGGTGCAACACGAGTCATTATTACACCAAGACCTGTGTGTCTCACACACACAGACAATCTATTTTGGTGTAAGCAGGGTACCCCAGTCTTCAGTTCCACCTCTCCAGCACCATCTACTGACTCTGATGAGTAAAAGCAGATGAAGATTAAAGACAAAGATAAGATGAGAATGCAAAGAACAAAGAGGCAGAGAGAGAAATGTACAACAATATATAGTACCTTAACTAAAATTATGCAAGTCTTTGTAGTGTTAAAGGTCACACATTTTACTTTCTCCCTCTTACAGATAAGATTCACTGCGGTTTGACACTTGCACATAAGTAGGATATGCTATTTTCATCCAGTAACCTGAAGCATCATATCTCTGCTATATCTGCACTGTTATTATTGCAATAACACTGTGCCTCCCTGCCTACTTTTTAACTGCCAAAACACTATTTAAGTCTATAAAATACATCAAATCAGTTTACCATTACGACCTATGCAATCACAATGTTAGATAAAAGTATGTCACTAGAGGTCACTGCAGTTTTCAAAGTGAGGCGGTCACACTTTCCCCTGTTTGTTTAGTCAACAGCTTATTTCTGCCTTGAGCAGTGACTGTGTGAAATTGTTCACAGCTTATTGAGACTTCTAACAATGCTTCAGAAAACCAACAGCCTAGTCTTGGATTTTAATTAGAACCACACAACTGCACGCTTTTATGAGTTCCCTTTTAACCATCTTAGGGCATGGTCGTAACAGAGTGGGTTTCAGGTTCTGTGACTTTAACAAAAAAATAAGCAACATTTCCAACAAAATCAATTCTCTCAGCCATCTTTAGCACTCCCTAAATGAAACCTGACAGCATTAAATTCAACGTTCAGTCATTTACATCATAAAATGGTCAACATATAGAAGGCAGATTCTGCCGAATGTCCTGCTGTGACCTTGATCACAAGTATTCAGAGGAATGCCAACTCCAGGAACTTGTTACATCATATTACATCATTTAGGCCACGCGGATTGTTAGCGAAGGGCTTCCAACTAAGCTCGCTCCTGCACGAGCATCTTCTTTCAGTTCCTAGCACTGGGAAATAACTGAAATTCCAGACAGCTTTGTTGTAAAATTACCCTCGCTATCCTGTTGCTGTTCTGTGTTTGTGTTAAGAAACAAGTGAGTGACTGTGTGGGTATGTGCATGTGCATGTGGGTGTGTGTTCTGGTGCATCAAATTACACAAAGATCTCTTTAGCACAGTCTCGAAGATACTGTCCAGAGTACCATAGAATAGAATCTATACAACAATCACTCAACAAGAGGGAAGTATATAAGAATAGAAAAAGCAGAACCACTACGTTTTCAGAATACCCAATGACAATATTTTTCTATCTGCAGTAAAGTGTTTTGTTTTTTTTAAATTATTGCAACAGAACTAAAAACAGTCTAATGACTGAAGAGAACAGAATAGAACTGTAACACAATACAGCTGTGGTCAGATGTTTACGTCCACTGATCATGGGCATGGATGCCATGGTAATTCTTTTTCCAGGGTAGAACTGTAAGAAATTTAAAAAAAAACAAAAAAAAAACAAGTTTGAATTCATTTTTTAATTTTCTTAAATCCATGCAAGGTCAAAAGCATAAACACAGATTCATACATATGTATTGACTCCCAATAATGTTGGTCGGTGGTGCAAGCTGCACATCAACCAGATGCTGATCGAGTGTTCTTAGGTTTAAAAGTGTCACCTTTACTCCTTTAGTACCTGTTTACCAAATTCCTATTTTGGAAAAAGAATGGATCAAAGAAATCATTACAAGCCAAAGGCCTTTAATGACATTCGACCCCATGATGAGTGTAAACAAACGTCTGACTGCAACTGTAACTGCTTTAATTATGCTCTGTAGGGTAAAACCGGTTAATATATATAAAATGTGTATCTAAACTAGTTTCAATAATGAAATCTTCCCATGCAGGAAGGAGAGCGGAGTAGAGTAAAAAGCACGCAACACAAAATCAACAATATTTTGTGCGTTAATAAAATTAAATAAAGTGGAAATTAGAGCATAATAGGCAGGACAGCTACTACAGTCTACCAGCTGAATGAATGACAACATAATAAATACTGATGATAGAGGGTGAACATTTTGCTGTGTCTTCATCTGGGCAGCAAACAGCTTCTCATAAAACATGACATCAGATGTGTCGAAATGCATTAACATCACTAGAGTCCAAAGTCCAAAGCAAACATTTCATGCCCTAAAGATTATCTTTATCTTTTTGGGGGGTTTTTTGTTTGTTTTGTTTTGCACAGTGCACTCCTCATTTGTTCTCTCTCAATACCTCTTCCTCCTTCGGCCCCTCTCTTTCTCTCCTTCATTCCTTCCTCGGTCACCTTGCACAGACGTGAACCTATCTCAGACCTTCTTGCGCCGCCGAAAAACACGAAGAAGATAATGCCTGCAGAGCCCAGTCTATGCTGAGAGAAGGAGGGGAGAGGAAGGAGGAAGCAAGGAGAAAAGGAAAGACGGGAGGAAACGAGGAGGAAGGAGAGGACAGGAGGGAGGAAGGGAGAAAAGGAAGGAAGGAAGGAGAGGAGGGGGGAAGAGAGAGAAAAACGAGAGAGGGGTAGTGGATGTAGCTGTAGCTGTGGGCCGGGGGGTGAGCTACCTAGCCCGGGCTGCTCTGCTGAAACATCCATGGGTGGCTGTGTCGGGAGCCACCACGACTCTTCGGGCAGCTTAAACGAGAACTCGGACGGCACTGGAGGTAACTTGCGGGGCTTGACGATGTCTTTTATTGGCCACAAGCTTGCATTTCCTTTTTCTTTTTTTATGAAGGGCTTCCTCCAGGCTCCCTGCATGTTGTCCTGACTGGAGGTCTTCTTCCCTTCCTTTTAATATCCGAGCCAGGCAGAGCCGAAGGCAGACAGCAGCCCTGCTGGGTGTCTCCCTCCTTGCAGCTGGCCTTAAAACGGCAAACGACGCCTCGTCTGCTCTTTACTTTACAAAGTGGGAAACATTACTGTGCTAGGCTGCCTCCCTTTGTTCTTTGGTGTTGACTAAGCTAGCCGGCTAAAACGTAGCTAGTTAGCTTGCTAGCTTTCTGCATAACAAATATGGGTCACAGGCAGCAATGGCATGCAAGGGGAGCGCTCAGGCGTGATTCGGTGTAATTTCAGATTTGAATTATGCCCAGACTCTCTGCACAACTTAAAGTTACTGACAGCTCGAGTAGGGGTGCGCATATGGCCGCTGCTGAGCTTGCCTTATGTATTTTTTATTATTATTGATTGTTTTCGTTGTGAGTGAGGTGTCGGGGCATGCTGTGTCCTGAAAAGTGGTCGGAAGATCGGAGGAGGTGTCAGAACTGCAGCTTTATGACTAAAAGTGAAACTTCTCGTGTGAGCAAAATGATATATATCAGAGAAGACTGCAAGGTGAAGGTTAGTTTTATGTACTGAACAGTAGTTGCATATAGTAAAGCTTAGTAGGATGACACCTCAAGCAGTGAAAAATCGAGTACGATTCTGTGTATAAATGCATGCAGTAGTGCATATTCCCTTATTAGATAGTTTACATTGGTGATATGGATAGGATGCACAGTGAAAAAAAGGTGCTTTGTCAACTATAAAAGCTCTAAGTGGGGATTAAGGGGAATTATTGTGTTTAAATGGTGTACATCTAAAAAAAAGAGCCCCTTCTTGTAGTTTGAGGTGTTATACACAACTTCCTTAGTGTTGTTTCCTGGTTTGTCTGCTCTCAAAACGGGTTCTGCTCATAGCCAGCAAGTTATTTTAATTACAGAGCGGTAAATACAGTTGGTCATGGGGGGGTGGGGTGGAGACTGAACACTTAGAGATGCTGAGATAAAACTTGGTTTCCTTTATTCTTTCCCTCATTGCCTCTGCTTCTGTCTTTGCCAGTTCCTGGGGCCTCCTCCCTAACTAGATGTCGCGTATATAAACAGCAGCGGTATCTGTAAAATGAGGAGGATCAAGAGAGGCTGCAGCGTTAAACGGATGCAGACAAGCAAGCGGGAACGACACAGTTCAGTTCAACATAGGCACATTTATTTGTCACTAAATCAGAGGTCGTAGGCAGGTTTACATTGCAGAAATTTCAACGTGAAATTGTTATACATACCGGCCTACATAAATCCTTACTGAATGACACTGAAGTAGGTCACTGTTTAAAGATATACGTCAAATATTGGCTGACAGGCGATGTGGAAAGCAGGCTAATGAAGACTTATGGAAAGAGTCATGCAGACAAGTTCATAACATGAGAGCATATCCTCAGGAATTCAGGCACGCACTGCTGGAAAATGATTACAACTAAATGACGCACTGAAATGCTTTTATGTTCCTGATGTTACTGATTGTTTAGTACTTTTGCTAATGTTTTGTATAATCACATAAAATTGTTTAAAGTACCTGTCCAATGAGAATCGGCACAGTTATATTTTCCTCTAAAGATAAATCGGGAACAATATAAGCAATTCAACTTCGTAGTTGAGCATTTCCACCTTGGAGCGGCTTTGTACCTGTACTGCGTCTGGCGCCCCTCTAAAAGATTATAGCTAGGGCCAAAGAAGAATCCTGACTGTTGTAATATATAGTACTTAAGCTCTTAAAGAGTCTTAAGCCACTTTAACAAAACAAAAAAGAAAAGATCTTATAAGGAATTGCTTACATCTTTTTTTTTGTTAACCTATTGGCCAGAAATCACATAAAAGTAAGTAACACATAAAACTAACCCAGTCCTCTTGCCTTTACTGTACACACGGTACAGTAAAGACCTTTTCTGAGCTGGGATAAATCTTAATATTTAATAAATAAGCATAGCTAATTTCTTAGAGCTGCTCAACAGAAACACATTATTGATTATACATTCTGTGTCTGCTCGGGTCCAAGTGACATAAATTTCATCATCAGATGGTGAGCTCATGTCCACGACCATGCCTGATTTTTACAATGCTGTAGACTTGTCCGCAGAGAATTCGCATTGCAATGCACCAACTAAGCGTGCGCCCCGGGCAGTGGACTTAAAGCAGGAATGACTGTCAGACTGTCGGATCTCTATCTGTCTGTATTTGCAATCAAGTCTAAGGATTTAACATTGTCACGCTGAAGGCTCACGCTATTCCCGTAGAAGTCTAAATCATTCATTACGCAGAGCCTGCAGACCCCTTTCCAAACCCCTTTCCAGACTGTCATTTACATGTTGTAGCTGTGTACTATCGTCAGGAGGCAGTGTCACAAACAGCCCTTTCTCGTGCTGTTCTCAGTACAGATAAGCAAAGTCATAACAAAGGCCTGAAGTAAAATTAAATATTAAAAATAACGAGAAGTGGCCACTTTTCGGCTAATCTATGCATAGCATCCTCCACACCTGTTTACGCGCCGTTGGGTCATTGGAAGACTGAAGGGGGAGTACTTTTGCGTTGGTTGTGTACCCCTTTGCATAAGATCTACGTAGGTAAACAGGCACAGACATGGTACTGTAAAACAAGCGTCACACAGCTGCCGCGTGAGCTATTGACTCCCTCTCTGAAACTGTTTGTCCTTTACCATGTAAGCAATCACTAACACTAGCCAATGAGCAGAAGATTAGCACTTTATGGGCCGTGTGAAGAAGTGGATAATTGAGATAAGAGCTTACAGTTTAAGAGGGTTAAGTTGATTAAATGGTTAAGCTTCCAGGATTTTTACTTTTATGTTTGATTAGTAAGTCAATTAATTTGCTGATTTTGACGCCTGATATTCTTGAAATTAGGCTTAAACTGATTCCCCATTTATCGATTCTCAAAAATCTGGCTTCAGTTTCGCTCTGGGTTCTTCTTTTAAGTTGTATTCAGTATAAGGCTTTGTCACTTTGCTGGTGGATTTAGTTATTTATTTTTAAGTGTTTTCCAGTTTTTTTTGGCTGGTCAGTCAAAAAGTTAATTTGAGACACAGTTTCTAACGCTGTAGAGATCAATCCATAAAATAAATTATTATTTTCTAGTTGAACGCCTATGTATCAATTTCATTGCGACTGGGAAGTGGTTTACAATATTTGAGAAGAGTTAAAGGTCAGCACCAGGAGAGGAACTTTCATGTATGTTTATCTGTGTTGCCATCTGTTGACTGTACTGCTACCACATTGTTTTCCTCCTCCCAGAAATATCAAAGGCCAAACCTGTCCAACTAGGTCCCCCTTAACCTATTAAGCATTGTGTACTGTAACCTGTCTACTGAGTTATTTCAAACAGGAAGAGTCTTTTCAGCAAGTTCAAGCAAGTATTAAAAGTAACACAGCTAGGGGCTTGTCTTACTACAGTCAGTTGAAGGTTGGTGTTATCGGACTGTGCCATGTGATCATCAGGAACCGTGTATACCAGCAGGCGTAACTCAACACCTTGCTCCATCAGCTTGCTCTCACCTCTGTGTCTGTGTTGTGTATTCAAACATACACCCTGTCCTGTGTGTCAGCCCATTCGGCGGTGGTCCAGATGGTGTTGTTCACCTGCCTTCACACTGCAGCCAGAGAGCTGTAAGATACTAGAACCGTAATTATTTAATTGGGTTTCGTACCAATACATTTTTAGCTTCAGTTCTCTTTAGTCCGTCTAAATGCTTCATGTATACCTTATATTACACTCTAGGCCCATATTTAATCGAAAATTAAGTCTTACTTGCGTTTATGAGCAAAGCTGAAAGTCTTGTTTCCAGGGAATCCTATCTTTTGTTATTCCTGCTTCCTCCTTACTTATAATCTCTACTTCTCATTTTTATCTTCTGTGGATTTCCCATCTTTTCTCATCTTGCATCCCACATCTGTCTACTTTCTGTTCTCTACATCCAAATTGCTTTGTTTTTCGTCTTGCTTTTTCTTGGTATTTCCCCTTTACTCCTCCTCCTCTTTGTTGCTTCCTCCATTTATTCCCATTTTGGTTCACACCTTTGATTCCTCTTTCCCTCCCTCACTTTTATGAGAGTCTTTTCAATATTTCTGTTTGGTTTCTCAATTTTCAGTCTGCGTCAGGCTTCCTGTTTTTATTAGTTGCTTTTTCTCCCTTAATTCCCTCTTTCCTTTCCCTCTCTTTGCCGCTCCCAGTGGCTCTAGGGCGTAACCAGCCCCTGAAGAGAGAGCGGCCTAAATGGAAAAGTGACTACCCGATGACTGAAGGCCAGCTGCGCAGCAAAAGAGATGAGTTCTGGGATACGGCGCCAGCTTTCGAAGGCCGGAAGGAGATCTGGGATGCGCTGCGGGCTGCGGCCAGCGCCTTTGAGAGCAATGACCACCTGCTGGCTCAGGCGATCCTTGATGGAGCCAGCATCACACTGCCACATGGTAACATACATTTCCACAGCGATGGATCTAGCTGACAATTCATAGATTTAGTTTTATTTTCTGAAAACTCGCTGTACTGGGACACTGAAATGTCAAAGTCAAAAACTCCCCTGCAAATATTCACAATAAGAGTTTTTATTTCCAAAATTTTACTTCCTGCCACCTGTCAGCATTCTCCACCACACACAGCTATAAAACAACAGCTCTTCAATGTGAAGAGGTTAAATTTACGTAGAACAGAGAAGCAAATGGAGGCTGCTTCCCCAGGAAGTGTCTTTAGATTGCGCTCTGATGAGTTTCATAAACAGGAAGCAAACTTTGTAACACATTACTGAAGCATTTTGTTTATGTGAGTGCCTTTTTTACTGTCCTTGTTAAAGTCACAGACTACAATTGACATTTTAGCGAACATAGAAGTAAAAAGAACGATTAGAAAGCATCAATATAATTCAGCCTGCTATAAAAGAACCTGTTAGTGATTTTCAGTGACCACATTTTAGAGTTTAGGCTTTAGCTTTCAGGACGTGATGGAGAACTAACCCATAAATTATAAATAAGGGGCATGTTCTCGCTCTGCTGAAAGGAGGAAATAATAAGTCACCTAAGTATGCCAAAGAGTTCAAAACACACAAGAGAATTCTCTCAGAAAAAATCTATAAAATATATTGGCAAAATATATCCAAATCCAAGCCGTTATAATAAGTAGGCTCTGTCCACGTGGATGTGCATTATCATTTATTGTCCTGTGCAGAATCCTTCATATTTTACTTGAAAAATGTGAAATAGATGCAGAGTTGTTGAAACGCAAACATACAGAGAAATACTGGACATAAGGCAAAAACAGTTTGTATAATTCCAACAAGCTTGAAAGGGAATTTTTGGTATGGCCACTTTTATTTTTCAGCATAGCCTGAACTGCAATAAGCAAGCTTTCTTGTAATTTCTTTAAGTAATCTTCAGGAATAGTTCCCAGGGCTTCTTGAAGGACATTAAAAGCCCTTCTTTAGATGTTTGCTGCCTTGTGTTCTGTTCTATGTCAACATGATCCCACATTGCTTTAATAATGTTTAGAGTTCTGGGCCTCTGGTGAGGCCAATCCATGATGGATTATAGCCCATTCTGCCAGTTGCTTGGTGAAATTGGTTGCAAAGAAGGTGCTGCACCAAAAACATTCTTGTGACTGCTTTGGTCACTAGTAGACTGGCACAGTTACCTGTAGTTTCTGTGGAAAACACCACCTTGGATGCAAACACTTGCTTTCTGCTTGTCAAGCAAAAAGTGCAACACTTACTGGAAATGAAGGACATGCCTTCAAAGAAACGTGTTCGCTGCAGCGAAGAGGTACAGCTTTTACTTGGAAGATGGATGTTCTCCCATATCTGGTTTCTTCTCACAGTTTCACTACCTTTGGGAGACCACAGCAAGAGACGAAAGCAGTCACAATGAGGTCACAACTGGTCTGGGACATTTTTTTAAATTTTTCCCTAGCGACCGGTGGTTGCTAGGTGGTTACTGACCAACCTCTCAGCCTTAGGTAACTGGGGCCCTATTAACTTGATCCTACAATGTCACATGACCAAAATGTATATTTTAAGTACCATTAAGAACCGGATGTCGGTGCCTTACAATGTCTACAATGGGATGTCTTTGTGGGTGTGTTGCATTTGAAGTCCGTGAATATAATTTGTATTTTGGAAATTAGATTTATCAGCGTATAGGTGGCTTGAGACCTGAATGGGAACAGCTGATACGAGTGAGGGGCTTTACGTGAACGTGGTTCCTGCTGTTTCCTGCCTAATCCCTCTCAGTAGTTTGGCTAGGTCAGATCAGGTCCTGCTGGGCTGCAGCTGTGGATTCCCTAGACCTGACATCATTGTTTCACTCAACCAGCAGCACAGTGCAGAGAGTAGACACAACACTTAAATATTTTCACCACTCACACATTTACATTTTCTCATTCAGTCATGCAAAGCATTGATTTCAGACTTCTTTCACCATTCTGTCCTTGTTCACAGGACATTTTTTGGTCTTCCAGTACTGCTTTACCGTTAAACTGAACAGCATACAGGAATTAGAAAAGACCTTCCTAAATGGTTAAATACATCACTTATTCTCCAACTGGGATAGAGGGAAAGATGGATTGATTCTTAACTGGTCCCACAAGGGAAGTGACTGTGTTACAGCAGCAGGATAAAGACGAGTTTGCTTAAATCGTTTGGCTATGTGTGGTTGGCTGTCAAGTCTGTTTAGTAAGTTTTAAGCAATAAGCAATCATAAGTTTTACACACACGTGTTGATGTGGGTAAAGAAATGCCAGGGTATTTTTGTGACACCAGGGAAAAAAAACTAATCTGTAGGATTCACTTTATGGACATCTTTTTAGTAGCTGTTCACATTTCAGTCTGCTCCAGTGGTGGATAGATACTCAAATTTATCGCTAGCATGATAAAAAGAAAATGTTTGCTCACTGTGGGACCAAACAGTGATCCTCAAAAATCTTTAGAAATTGTGTTGTCGTTACTAGCTGAGACTTTGTTGGTGCCATTCAGGAAATGGGTTCGTTTTTCCAAATCCCCACTCAATTCATAATGGGGACTTTTATTTTATTAGAGATGCATCATCTGATGGGTTCTCCTTTTACAGTTTTTAAAAAAAAAAAAAAAAAGGCTAAAGACAAATTTTGTGGTCATTGAAAGTTTCTCTGTGAACCCTGAAATGAGATTTGAGTCTTTGTCATTATGAAAGCATAATGAAATAATATAGCATCTTTTCTGAAGCCATTTGCTGTCATTAGCTGTCCATCCATCCATCTATCTGTCCGTCCATTTTATGCTGCTTATCTGTCTTGAGGTACCAGGGGTATGAGGTTCAAGGCTGTCTGGCTCTCCAGCCAACTCTTTAAGCTCTTATAGGGACACCGAGTTGTTACGAAGCCAGCCCAGAAACAAAATCTCTCCAACATATCCTGGGTTGATCCTGGGTCTCCACCAGGAGCAAAAACACCTCACCTAGGAGGCATCAATGAGACAACTTTGTCAGATTCCCATGTAACCTCATCTGGCTCCTGTTATGGAGGATTAGCAGCTCTACTCTTATCTCCTCTTTAATTGCCAATCTCCTCATCTGTGGGGAGATCAACCACAATTGGGAGGAAGCTAATTCCTCAGTGTTGTATCCACAAGCTTACTCTTTTGGGCGCAGCTTGTGACCACAGGTGAAGGTAGAAAGGTAGCTCAGTCAGTAAATCAACAGCTTCACTTTAACACTCAGCTCCCTTCACTACGGCAGGCCAGCACAGCATCTGCATCACTACCAGTACCGCCTGAATCCACCCGTTAGTCCCCCTGTCGACTCTCCGCTTAATCTGTGATACCCAAGTCTTCCAGCTGATTCTAGAAACGCGTCTGCTAACCAGACTGGGAACTCCACCCTTTTCCAGCCAAGTAGTAGTAGTAGTAGATTCTCATTCTGTCCACTTCACACACTTGTTACAAGAGTGAAAGTTGGAGGTCATTTAATGAAGCCAACATTGCCACATCATCTACAACAGCACATCCTCAGACCATTAATCTCAAACCCTTCACCCCTTGGCTGTGCCTAATTTGGTCCATGAAAGTTATGAATAGAGTCTTTAGCAAAGGACATCATGGCAGATTCCAGCTCCCACCAGGGTCCAGTTTGATTTACCGTGGGTAACACAAACCAAGCTCTTACCACACTTGGCAGGCCAAATAGTCCATATTAATGGGCTAATACCACATATTCCCAAAGCACCCCTCAAACGCCATCCCGAGGGATGCGGTCACTTGATTTCTCCAAGTCCATAAAATTCATGTAGACTGGTGACTGGTTGGGCGAATTCCCACGCAGCCTTGAATATCCTTGTGAGGATGGAAATATTTACAGATCACTTATACTTTCATCCTTTTAAAATTCAAAACATGATTTTTTTTTGGGGGGGGGGGGGGGGGGGGGAGATCAACT